>SNQJ01S0126693.1:5579-19384 GCA_010110895.2 Picea sitchensis
GAGTCATCAAATAAAATATGGAAGTGGTTGTCATCCCAGAAATGACAACTATCCATATACCAATCATCACAATCGGCCTCAAAATCATACCAAGCATATATTTCTTTATTATATTCAGCCTTGAGGCCCTCCATAAGAAATCTTTCCTGCATGTTATTCAATGAATCTTGAATACTACGAAAACTATCATTGAGGCCATGTGTGAGGCTGTCTGTGAGGCTATGTGTGAGGCTGTCTGTGAGGCTATGTGCAAATGCATCCAATCTGTCATCCAATTGGGCTTTGAATGATTCAATAATTTATTTCAATGTTTGAGATGAAATAGCCATCTGAGCACCCTATGAAATCTTTGGTCCTGCAGCCGTCACTGAAAAACTCAAAAAATAGACCCAAGAAGTTTCGGCAGAAAATCGCGGTTTTTTCTGGAAAAACCCTAAAAAACTGCTGAACTTAAAATGCTCATAACTTCACTTCCCGGACTCCGTTTCGGCTGATTTATTTTTTGAAATTGGGTGAAATTGTGATAAGAACTCATATATGTAATTTACTTGGGCAAATTCGGCCTCCAAATGCTACATAAATAAAAAATAAATCGCGCCGCCGTCCGCAGAAAAAACCCTGAAAAATTGCAGATTTTAAAACCTCAATATCTTGACCTTCCGGACTCCATTTCGGACGATTTTTTTTTTAACTATGGTGTTTTTCTGAGAGGAAATCATATATGCAACCATTTTCTACAAAATTTGTAGTAAAATATACTGAAAATATTTGGAATGTCGCGGCCCTCTTTTTTCTTCTCCGAAAAAAAAAAATCTGCAAAAATAAAAAATAGTTGCCCACAACTCCGGCCAATGAAAGTTCTCTGATACCACTTGTTAAGAACCAATACCAGATCTGAAGATATAATCAACACAATTACTGAATACACAATATATCCACAAAGCAAGATAGAAGAAACCACGCAATATTATTACCAAACCCTTGAGGTAGGGAAACACCATACAATGGATCCTATTATGGAAGGGATCCTCTCCTGTTCACTTGCCTCTTCGAGGGGGAAACATCCTAATGAGCTTCAGCTCCAAATACAATAATTCTCTTCATGTCCCATTACATTTCTTGAACCCCTTTATATAGTTCTACCATCACCTAAGAACATTCTAGAGGAGGAATCTTCTAGAAGTAGAACCTTCTAAGAAGTCCTCTTACATTTATTATATCTAACTACCATAGTGATCCTTATTTAATAATATAGTGGACCTAATCCACCTTACATTGAATGACCTCCACTATTATCATTATGGGCCCTCTGGTCCCCCCCACTACCTCTCTAGCTACCTTACATTCCAGTCTATTCAGATTGAGAAAATCTTGTGACCTGGAGAAATATCAAAGAACGTCATATTTCCTCATTTTTAGGTAATCCTAATATAGAAATATCCCATTCTATTGTTCATAAAAATGTTGAATATGTAGATCCAATTGATATACCTAAAGATTCTATTTCTACTTCAAAATATCCTCTACAACTGTTGATAGACTTCCATAATTCTCCTTTAGAATTTAGCCAATAAATCAGTTATTCCTTCAAACCATTCTTGAAAATCTGTGTTTTTCCTCTGTCCTTTGAAGCCCATAACATCATTTCAAAACATATTATGGTTGGATTAGGTGGAGTAATACCTGGGGAATATCAACCTCCTCCCCCACCACCGGTAAATCCTTGGGTCACTACCAGAATTTCCCCATTGAATATGCCCCAAATTACCCATGATCTCCCCGAGAATTATATGAAATATCTTCCAAAATTTGATGGGGATAAAACTCACTCAACTAAATAGAATAAGAGTGATTTCCAATTTGAGACAAATAAACATCCATGCCCTTTTTCACCTAAGGTAATATTTAAGTCCTCATGTGCTTATCAGAGGAAAAAAATGGTTTATCACACCTGAAATGGACCTAATTTTTCTATGTTGGTGTAATACCCTTGTTTCCCCGATCTTGTAATTAATCATTAATTATGATCACCATGCTATGGCATGTGAACAATGTAAATGTATTATTGTTTATATTTCCAATAACTGACTATGGGGGTGAATCCTTGAAGTACTAGCCATGATATCACTAGAGAAAAGAGTGAGGAGATTGTAGAGAGGGTTCATTATGTCAAAATGACCCAAATTATCCTTGATAAAATAATAAGCCTCATCCTTATCCCAAAGAAAAAAAATCAGTTAATGAAAGAAGTACTAGTGATTGAACAAACAACTACCCCAATGAATGGAAGCATGGAGAGTCTAGCTAAGGAGACATAAAATTATCAGCCCGAAGTAACATAGAGTGCATTTTTCCTACAGGCCCATATTGACCCGAGTTCCTTCTAACAAAAGGAATAGGACAGGTCCAAAACCTACCTGGGGAAAAATGAGAGGGCGTGCAAGAGAAGAAATATTCAAAAAAATAAGGGGAACCATACCATTCCAAACAGGAGAAAGAGAGCGTGTGAGGGCTCTCCAGCTGAGAGGAAGAACTGGAAGATTAAGTTTTCCTAGTTACTAGAGAGAACAAGAGAAAGGATCTCTGAGAGTTTGCAGAAAACATGACCTAAGTAGAAGGTCATGAGCGTGATGTTGAGGGAGCATCTGATAAACCTTGCAGAGGCTATGATAGAGAAAGAACCTCTGAGAAAATAAGAAAATTCCCTAGTTATATCATGGCTTGGCACAAGGGTGGCCAAAGTGATAAGAATGAATGCCTCTGAGCCTACGGTTGGGTGGAAAGGTGAACACCCACAGTCATTTGGTCGGTTATCGACTGTAATAGATAAGTATTTCATATACCTTGTGTGCTAGAATTGAAATGAGTGGTTGGATCTCTGTGTCTATGACTGAAATTTGCATTGCATGATTAATATTAGTAATTCTTATTATTATTTATTGAACCCATGCATTTGAATGGTTTATGTTTTCCTCTTCTTAGCAACAAGATAAATATTAGACATGTGTCTTGAAATGAAATTAGGAATGAGATTATGGTTTTTGTGTTGGTTGGAAAAGCCTTAAGAAAATTTTCCAAAGGATTGATTTTTTAATGTAAGAGTCGAGGCAAACTTCGTTGGAATGCTTCAATCTCATTGATCCCTCAAAACTACCTTCCCATGTTTTAGAACTTAAGTTTTGTGAATGGAAGGTGCTTCCTTGAAACCATTCGACCAAGATACCATGGGCCCATTCCCACAACCTTAACCAAATCTTGGCTAAGAATTATGAGTGTAGAATTTGGAGCATGACAAAGTTCCATAGGACTAGGTCCATGGAACCCTTCGCTACACTCAAAAAAGAGCTAATTTATTCAGGACTCTGGGATTCTGGAGCTCCCGGGTGAATGAACATTGCCACATCCAATTGCGTCGAAGGAAACCTGTTGGACGGGTAACTTGACGTTTGACCAAAAGTTGGTGGTCATTTTCCCATTATTGTGGGATTCATTCCCTTATTAAATCTCGATCCACTTCTCAGTCATGAAGTAATGCCAACCGTAGATCTGGGGATATTATGGATCTCCCCTGACCATTGGTTCTACATCATGGTCAATCCAGCGTTGACTACTCTAGGAAAAAAGGGTGTTAAACGGTTGGAATCCCCAAATGATGAAGAAATGAAGCGATGAGGATCGTTGATTCGAGGATACTTCAGGGCCTCTCTTTTGACCAATGGATCTAGATCGTGGTCATTCCGACGTTGACCTACTCCAAAAGAGAAAAGGTGTTAAATAGTTAGAACCTTTGAACGTCGAACTCGCGAAGTAACATGGACCATAGATCTAAGGACCCTTTGGGACCCTTATCGACTGTTAGATAGAGCCTAGTGAAAGGATAGTGTAAAGTACTCCAGAGAAGTCCTAATCCGGGAGGTTCAACATGTTGGTGAATGAGAATATCGTCGGAGCAGTGAAGGCCAGAGTGACATGGCATGTTGATGTCACCTAGGGTGACGTGGACCCATAGTAGGTGTGCCATGTGTCACCCTGATTCATGAATTTCATAGACTTTATGTGTCAATTAGGCCTTGACACGTGTCACAAGTTGATTGGGCCATGTGTCACCCTTGTCTTATACCAAATGTCTTCCATTGGATCAAACCAAGGAATATTTTGGGCATCCGATCATTATTCAGATCTCCAGCTAAACCCCACTTCGGGTGATTCAAGATGCAAGGTGTGTAGTTTCCCCAAAGAGTTAAAGACTAGAGTGACATCAACAAACAACGTGGAAAAAGTATACGGTGGATTCTGACCATGTGACATAGCCATTGTTTGTGAGCACGTGGCTAAGCCATGTGTCCTAATTATTTATCGTATATGGTATAGAGATGGAGAGATGGGTACCACGTGTCGATGTGGAATCATCACCACGTATCTTCTAGGTGGAAGATGGTAGTAGGGACACCCGTGAAAAATGCGACGTATTTAAGAGGGACCCACTCCGAAAGTTCGGGACTTCAAAACTCTGGGTGTTTGGAGTGCTAAGACGTAAGCTCCAAAAGGGTTGAAGGCCAGAGACACATGGCAGGATTTCTGAGTTTCAAGACTCTGGAGGATATACGAGTAGAGAAAAGGGGGGTTCAGTGCTGGAGCAACAAATCATCGAATGTTGAAATCCCTTAAGCCTATGTGTTGAATGAGGGTGAATCTCAGTCATTGGATTTAAAGGTGGATTGATCTCCAACATATATGCAGGAGTGCTAGGAACTTCGGGACTTCATGACTTTGACAATGTTTCATACATGGACAAGAAGGACAAAGGGTTGAAGGCTCAGTAATTGCGAAGGCATGGGGAAAATTCCATGTAACCTCCCCTCCAGTGGCCACGTCATTTCTAAAGGATGACAATATTGGTCGAGTCAATGTCAGGTGGGATGGTACGAATGAAGTGAACCCACGCAGGTTCCACATGGCCTTAGACCAATGATGCCTGAAGAGCTTCAGAACAACATAACTTCCAATCTAGGGCTCAGATTTGAGCATGGTAACACTCATTGGAAATCTCTTGATGAGAATAAGACGACGAAGATCTCGAGAAGAGGATTCAAGATGATTGAGAAGAGAAAAATTATTATTCCCCATCCCTTAAAAAGGTACTTAGGGGTAGGGTGTGTTACAAAGTGGTATCAGAGTGGGAAACAACACTTGGCCTTCTTGGGCTCACAAAAGAGTCAAGTTATTTTCCTTTATTAGAAAACTTTAAAGGAGAGGGCACACTACCCTACCCTATCTAGCATGGCATGATTCAAACACAGGCTTGGATGGGTCAGAGAATAGTCATAAGGCTAGTTTTCAAAGGCTAAGATGATCTTGTTGAGAGTATTATTGTCACACAAAAATTATCTACATAAGTTCCATAAGTTCAATTGGGATTTTACCCAACAAGATTGAATCATGATAGACTGGGGTAGAAGAAGCCTATCATTTCTTTTGGGGAAATTATATCCATTCCTAAAAAAGTGGGATTATTCCAAGAGGCATTAATAATAAAACTTGGATGCAAATGGCATAAACTTGTTTTAAGGAATATTTGAGTCCAGAGGAAAAATAGACTCAATAGGTGGAAGGAATTTCCTAAAAAGTGGGCTTATGAGCCTATGTCAATTAAAATTGTTGATTAAATGAAGTATTTGGCATTGGTAGTAAAATCCTCCATGTCTATAGGCCTTATGGAAGTAGGTGAGATCAACCTACTTGACCTGTCATAACTAGGGGAAAAAAACTTCCTACTAGGGTAATCCCTCCTTGTAAAATAAAAGAAGTCATGTGGGTTGAGAATGAACCTAATGGAAGAAGTGGAATGACATGAAAAAATTCAAAATCTCATGGTTGTGCTAAAGAAGTGTAAATCCATATTAGCTAAGGGTAGGTCTATGCATGAAAATGCAAGAGGTAATTAAGTGGAACCTGGCTGCACTGTAGACATGGGTATAATGATTGGTGCATGAATATATGATGAAATGCATATCACAAAGATAGAGAATGCATATGACAAGCATATATAATTATTATAGTATGTCATTGAATGTAAAATATGGTGATGTCATAGATCATATGGTTAGTGATGATTTGACTATGGAAGCATAAGTAAAATGTTTATGATGTTGAGTACATAATGCCTTATGAGGATAAGGTATAAGGATTAATGAATTGTTGATCCTGAATGAGGTAAAGGAAGTGTTGGGACACTTCTATATGACCAATGGGTCAGGATGACATCCAGAAGTGGATTGTATCCATATAAGGTATGGATTGGTATGGTCAAGTATTAGTGAGAGGGAATCTAGAAAGGGATTCCCTTGATAAAAATGTATGTTAACCAAAAATGGTTTGAGTCATGAAAAAGAAGCTTGATAAGTTGTCTTGTTGCCTTGGAAACTGTTGGAATTTCCCATATGGTATTTCTAGGTTGTTGAATAAATTTATACTAGTTGAGGAAAAATGCCTTCTTACTGGTTGTTGTCGTATGGAAAAGGGGGACATAGTTATGATTATGTATGTTAAACTTCCCATGTGGATATCATGTGAATGACTGCAATATCTCAATCGAGAGGGAAGCTCAGTGTTGAGTATATCTATGGAACTTGTCATGAAAATGGAAGTAAGATCCTTGGGAGAAGGATATGGAAGTTTGATATGTCCATGAAGGACATGGAAAGGGTGAAAGCAATGAGCTTGCATGATGAATTTTTAGCTATGTTTGTATATGCTTGAGTGCATGAATTTAATGCATTGTGAGGTTGATTGATATGAATATTTTTTGGCCCTTGACCAAGTTTTGAGAGATCCTTGATCAAGTTTGACCTATTTTGGGACTTTGACAGCCTGTCAAAGGTGGAGTACAAGACGAAGCAGATATTGCGGAATCTCGACCCCTTTTTGGGTCCTTTTTGGGATTTGGGATTATGTAACGGGTATGGGGATGTCGGCCCATGGGTTTACCCATGTTTAGGCCTATTTTTTAAAGTATAAATAGATGTCTAGGCAATGTAAGGATAGGAATATAGGCATATCTGTGTGATATTGGGCTAAGTGCTAATTATGGATTGTATATGCTTTGTGCATACTATGTGAGACTTGCAGAGCTACGTGCAAGTAATCGTAAGAAGGCTTGGTGCTGTATCATAACTTGAAGATGGAGGATCTGGCGGAGTGTGCACAGATCTCTTGTCTTTTGCGGAGTAGGAATTTAATGCTATGTTCCTATAAGAAGCTTGACCGAAGATAATAGAGAAGAAGAGTTGGTGGATGTAGCCCCAGGGAGGGGTTGAACCATGTACATGTTGTGTTGCTATGATTTGTGCAATGTGTTGATGTGTTTATGTATTTACTTTCTAAGTGATTTGATATAGATAGACAGATCTATTTATGTTTTATGCTAACAATGTATATGGATGTTAGATCTGACCTATATGAATGTTCTTAGTGCTTGAATCTACTAGATCTAATCTACCTCTCTATGATAAGTTCTTTGATACATCAGATCTGGATGAATGATGCGATGCTCTATTTTATCTGCGGAGTATATAGAGGTCAAATATTGATGAATTGTCGGTGCTAAGCGATCTTTTAAGTATTACAATCACATATCTATTTCCCAGCTAAGGTTGCAGACACCTAAGTCCTGCAACCACCCCTACCTCTACCTCGGGTGAGACTTCATCTACTTTGCAGGTGTTGTCGAAAGGGTTGGTAGTTAGGGTTTTGTTGGTGTGTTGTTGTAGCATTGAACCCTGGGTCTGCCCCTGTGCCAAAAAATGGTTCTGTTGTCGGGACCAGAAACTGTGATTGCTGGGAACTAAGGAAGAAGAAGCTTTATGAAAATATCTGACCTGAAATTGTGATTGCTAGGAACTGAGAAAGAAGAAGCTTTGTGAAAAGATCCGACCTAAAATTGTGAAAGCTCTGTGCATAGATACATCACTCTAGTGAGCAGTACTCCACTCAGTTTATAAATCTCTATGTTAAAGAAAAGAATCCCGATCTGAAGAAAAGAGGTAATATCTAAACGCTTTATGCTCTGATAAAGGTGAGAATAGTGAAAAAAAATTAGATATGGAAGCTTTGTGTTCTGTAGAAGTAAGGTTAGTGGAAATTTTTGTTTTAACAGTATGGATCTAGGTATGTTTGATAGATTATGTCCTAGCTTGAAAAATAGGGAACTAATACATGAAATAAGGTTTGACATGAGTAGATCTGATAAGAATAGTGAAAGATATGTTATACCTATGCATAGAAATAATGTTTGGACTAACAAGTGGATGCAGGATCCTAGAAATAAATGTTTGCAGGTTAGCTACCATGATCCTAGCACGTAGTACAGGAAGAGCTAGGAATAATTTAAAAGAAAGAGAGGATTAACCCTCTGTTACCGTGGCAGAAAATCGAGACACCTTGCTAAGGAATGCCCTGGGAGAAGACCTAGTTGTCTTTGTTGCAAAGCTATGGACCATGAAGTATTGGATTTCCCTATAATGATTGCTAAGCTTGAAGGAATGAACATGAGACAAGAAAACCTTAAGGCAGATCCAGAAACTACGATTATGGCAGAACCCCAGAAAGAATCAGAGAAAGTATTGTTACATATAAAAGACACCCTGAATGACCACCGCCATATTAGTTTATCAGAGGTCTTCAAAGAAAAAGAATATGAGACTTCAACATTGACTGTGTTCTAGATGAGGAAACACAAGTGAATATCATGACAGAAAGAATTTGAGAAATTTTAGGGAAGCCTGTTATGACTCCTTCATTAGGAGGAATAGGACTATTCAAAGGAAATATGTTAAACCTATGTGGAAAGTTTACCCAGATATCTATGAGTGCCAATGGAACTTTGATAGAAGAAGAATTCAAAGTTGTTAAATTTATTGAGGACAACGATCCATTTACTATGTTGCTTGGAAAACCTTGGATTGAAAGAGATCAGGCCAAAAGGAAGGAAGAAGAAGAATTTTTAGAGCAGAAGAAGCAAGAGTTAAAATATTTCATGACTAGAAGGATAACACACTTGATTGAAGAACAAAAGAACATATTGAAGATATTTAACACCAGAGACCCAGATGTCAAAGTTGCAAGAACACTAGAAGACCCACAAAAGATTGAAGTACCTATTCTAGATAAAGATGAAGTATCACCCTCGAATCTTAGGAAATAATCTCAACAACACAAAGTAACTATGCCAAAAGTAGATAAGAGTCAAAATGGAAAAAGTAATACTAAGATGAAGCTCACTGGAAAGAAGGCAAAAAAGCTAAGTAAGAAGAGAGCTAAGATTTAAAAGTTACAGAAGGTTCCAAAGGGAACTTCACAGAGGCAAAATTTGCAAAATTGGAGCTTTGTCGGGATAACAAAACAATGTCATATGGCACTTTGCCAGGGCGAAGCAATATAGTCATTGGGAAAAATATAACCGTTAGGCCGACCCTCTGAATGGGTAGAAAGGAATTTATGGTTCACCACCAAACCTTGGACCACACCGTAACAGACATAATAGAGCTAATGAAGGCTTCTCAGCCATTGCAAGATATTTGTTGCCAATTTATCTATTTATCCTGTCACACCATGCACCGAGAACACTTTTTCTAACCATGAATCTGAGCGCACAGACTTGTTGATTTTACATAGTGATCATTGCGCTATTGTCCTATATCCCATTGCAGTGTCTAAGTTACTCCTCGAACCCGAGATTTCCAACCCCGAGCGTGTATGTCGAATGAGTTCAATGCTACAGAGAAATTTGTCAAAGAGGTTCTCATCAACCTCATGACTGAATGAGTAATGTGGATGTCTACAGGTGTATAAGATTCATCGAAAAGAACAGTGCAAGCCTCTTCGTTGACTGCTCCCAGAGCTAGACCATCCTGACCATCAGCGGAAAAGAGAACTAAGCACAAAGACGACCTAACAAATGTGAAGCTGATTCCAACCATATTGCTCGATTACATCCCACCTCTGGCTGGCACGGTGAATCGTAATAGTGTGCCAAGATATTTCGAGTACACCATATTTATTGTGTACCTCCCGAAGGGGATACACACAATTCGAGCAGAGCAGGATAAGATCACAGTAATGAAGTTCAACGACTTCAACCTCGAAGATCGCAATATCTATGGTATGCTCACCCCATACAAGTACCTAACCAGAATGAAGGGGAAGAATTCAAAGATAATTCCTCAGCCATGGATGATGAACCTTGCGCAGTCCACCCTACTGAATATCATGAAGATCCCACACTTCAGAAGACACCAAGAAGTCAGCGCATGTGTCAAGCTGCTACTGTCGTGTTACCATGGCATCTACTTATGTCTAGACCGCCTTATTACATTTGACCCAATGCTAATCCACAGGATCACAGGACTAAGTATGCAAGGACCCAACCCACAGGAGTTTTATCCAGGAAAATCTGCAGATCGCGCACTGGCACAGAAGATCAAGAATCACTAGTATATTTGGGTCATTTTATGACGGTTGTTTCGATGCTCTTGTGGCGTTATGTCATTGACATTGAGACAAATCTGGAGTCTTTGAAACGTCGTTTTATGTCATGTGGCAATTGTGATGAACTTGAACAAACGTCGCAAGAACGACAACATAGGAAATTGCGACAAAAAAATAAATATCATCGCCAATACGACAATATAGGCAAACTATGTGAAACCAACATTTCATCTCAATTGTGACGCCCATTGTGACAACAACTTTCGTGGTTTATATAGAAAAATTGTCGCAATAATTTAATCGGTCGTCACACTGGCAACAACAAATTTTCGACAATTTTTTGTTGTTTACATAGCAAAATTGTCACATCAATTAAAGTTGTCGTCGCATGTGCAACGACAACTTTTCTTTGTATATATAACAAAATCGTTGCATCAATTGAAGTTGTCGGTGCATGTGCGACGACAACTTTTCATTTTTATATAGAAAAAATGTCGCAACAATTGAAGTTGTCGTCACACGTGCGACACGAACTTTTCATTTTTATACAGCAAAACTGTCACAACAATTGAAGTTGTTGTCGCACATGCGATGACAACTTTTTATTTTTATATAGAACAACTGTCACAACAATTGAAGTTGTCGTCGCACAGGCGAAGACAACTTTTGATTTTTATATAGCATAATTATCGCAACAATTGAAGTTGTCTTCGCACAGACGACGACATCTTTTCGTTGTTTATACAACAAAATTATCACAACAATTAAGGTTTGCATCGCAATTGCGACGACCAATATTTATTTAAAAATAAATAAAAAATTATTTTAGGCTGCAATTTTGATATTAATATTAATATTACCATAATGATTTTTTAATTGATATGTGCTCCATTACTAATAATTTAATAGACAATTAATGAATTCGAAGCGCTAGGACTACTCTGAGCCACTAAACCTAGAATCTGATGCCCTCTCTATCAAATCCATGAAGAATCTATTGACCATTTTCTCCTCAATTGCCCCTTTTCAAAAGAAGTTTGGTGGCATGCCTTGCCAGGAGGGATCCCTTATGACCAACTCCCTCCTGACATACTCACTCTGCTAAAACCTCGGGCCACCCTCTGTCCTTTTCCTCTCAAGGACAACCCTCAAATCAAGTGTTGTTGGATGCCCCTCCCTAAATTCATCCTTTGGAAAATTTGGCTCGAAAGAAACTCCAGAATCTTCAGAAATCTGACCGCTTCGCCTGACATCATTTCTGCCAAAGCCAAAGCCCTAATAGGAGACTACCTCTCCTACCTTTGGCCTTGAACCAACTCCCTTTCTCTCAACTCCCTTGATAAAGATTGGATCCATAGCCTCACTCCAAACCTCAAAGCCCCCCCTTCTCTCACTAAGTATCACAAAATTTGGTGAACTATGGGAATTAGACTACTCTTGGGGGCTTGGAGTCAAATCCAATAATATAGCAGAAGATCTAAGCCTTTGGCAAAGACTTATCCAAGCCAGGAAGCTAGAAATCAAAGAAATAATGGTGATGGGAGACTCCTAGATTTTAATCCAAGCTATGGTCACCAACACCTTGCCTACTCAAATGAATCTGTGCCACATTCTCAAGAAAATCATGTGGCTCTCCCGCTCCTTCCAAAAAATTGACTTCTTTCATATGCTCAGTCATCTCAACGCCGAAGCCGACCAAGCTGCCAAATCCACCACCCGCTTGAGCAGGGGTTAGCTCTCCCTAAATGGAACTTTGGTTTTCTTCCCTCTCCCTTAGTGATACGGGGCGAGCGCTCAGCTGGGCCTCCCGAGGAAAGTGGCCTTCGTTCCCTCCCGATGTCATACTCATGGCAGCCCTCCTCCACCTCCCTTGTCTGTCCCTTCTTATGTGCGATGATACTTATCTTCATTGTTTTCATCCCCTCCCCTCCCCCTCCCTGTCCTTCACCTCACGTCCCTCCTGCACCTCCGCACAGATCTCTTATCCCTCCCATATGTCACTTGTGTGAGCCCCCCGTCCTCCCATGGCGGTGCAAAAATGAGATACCGTTAAATTCAGGAAGGTGGCGAACTACTCCTGCTCATCTTGCCTTCCCAATTTTGTTTGGTTTCTCTCCTAGCTTGAGCTCCGAGTATTTCCTCTGGTTAGTCTCTACCCGTTTTCCTCGGCCAGGCCTCCCTCCTGGTCTTTGTCCACCGCCCTCGCAATGGAGTCCAGTTCCAACTCAACCACCCCCCCTAATCCCTCACCCTCTCTGGAAGTCGAAATTTGTAGGCTGAAATGCACACTTAGCGCGCATAGAGGATTCCTGCTCCATATTGATGGGGAAGGAGGTCGGAGGTTCGAAATGATGGAGGAAGATCTAATCCAAATAAGGGAGGAAGTGGTAGAAGCTCTCACCTACACAACTCAACAAGCTAACAATAAAATTGTTGATCTGGAACCAAGAATTAAAAAGATGGAAATTCAAGTTGCAGGACAGAGCCGCCAGATAGATTCAGGGGGGAAAGCGACCACGAGCGCAAGCTCCTCCATCTCGGGTTGGAAGGTTTAATCCCGAATTCCTCTTTCCTGGAATTAGTTCTTTTTGGATATCTGGTTCTCTTCTTTGTAAGTTGGAGTATAGGCCCTTATGTAACTCAGACAATCGCGTTGTAAGCCGGTTCTTATTCTGAGTTTAGTTATATTTTGGACTCTCAGTTGTTATGGGAATTCTAGGACTTTATAGCATGGCAAACCCTTTTGTAATATCGAAGCTCCCGCACTGATCGCAAGGCTGAATTATGTAAGTTTTCTCTACAGTGGTTATACCACTGGTTTTAATATATAAACCCCTTTCTTGTGTAAAAAAAAAATTATTACCATAATAGACTTAAGACTAGTCTATTATATGAAAGTTCACAATCATTCACATGATAAGTTTCAAAGGCATAATCAAAATATGTTTCTCTCTTTCATATGGTAGCTAACAACAAGAAAAAATATGTATTATACCATGTCATACATAACACTATTGCACACTTGCTATATGATCATTTCATACCTTCTCATTATGAAGAGTTGCATACAACCCACTCAAAACTATCATTCAAAGTAAACAACATAGTATAACCTTCAAGATGAAGAAAACTAGTTAAAAATGGTATTATCCAAAGCATAACAAGTACAATTTCATGTTCAACAATTAAACACATCCATGCTTTCATATCAATAGACATGCATTCAAATTAATGGACATATACAATCCTATTCATGGATAATAACTTCACTCTGCATAAATAAGAGGTCTACTCATTCAATGCATACATGACACTCAAGG
>SNQJ01S0126693.1:26317-37978 GCA_010110895.2 Picea sitchensis
TTTTTTGAAAAACTACGTTGTTAAAAAAAAAAAAAAAAAATTAAAATCCAATCCACAGAGTTATTTTTGAAATTATATCTGAGGTATGATGGTTTTTACGTTGTTGAAAAGTCTCCTTTAATAACCTCAGCATTATCTTTTAGAACTTTGTATCAGAGTTGAAAAGATTTTGTATCAACGTTGAAAATCATCACATGATTGAATTCAGTTTTCATGATTTTTCTCTCTGACTAAAAATGGTTAGGTTTGAGATTAACTTTAAATATCTTAAGTTGTTTAACAATTTTTCTGAACTTTAAAGCTTGCTCAAAAGAATATCCCTTGAAAATATTTTTCCCTTTTTCTCTACAGGCTAAGAAGTTTCGAAGGTTGAGAAAAATTGGTCTAGAATAAGTAAAACAAGTTGACAAATATTTATTATAAAATTTTATATAGACCACCACCCCTGAGATATTAAGTATCATTGATTACCCCCGCTTCGTAAGCATGAGCTAACTATAAGACAGATGGTGAAAGGAAATTCATAATTGATTGCCCCCATCTAGTCCTGCAGACGATGAAAGGAAATTCATTTAAATGATTGCCCTCGTCTAAAAAAAAAAAATAGATAACTTCACCGGGGTACTGAACAGGCATGTTGGCAGTGAAGCAATGTCTAAACTTAAAATTAGCAATCGAAACGATGAAAGGAAATTCAGTAAAAAGGGACAGATAACTTCACCGGGGTGTTAAACAGACCTGCTGGCAGTGAAGCAATATCTGAGGTATCTGTAAAGTTGTCATACTTATCTATAACTCTATTCTAGTAATCAATTTCTCAAAAACCGGATATTCATCTTAAGTCAAAATAGAGCTTCTCAGTTTTAAGATTATGAATTTTATTTCAATTGATGCAAGCTGAAAGGTTCAATAATCTGTTGAGTTTCTAAAGATTGTGCTAATCATCTCAATACTAACTCAATTTTGGAATGAGAAGGAGAATTTCGAAGAAGACTATAACTGAATTTCAAATAAGTAAGAAGTTTTGAAAAGGTTTTCAAAGACTTTATGCATTTTCTTTTCTTACTCCTTGATCAATTTATCAGAGATAAACCCTTGACCCCATTACCCAATGAAGGCACTGAGTCTGCATGTTCTCCTCGTCCCACAGGGAGACGAGGTCCCCAGTTGGAGCCTATGTTGAAACAGACCTTGAAATTTTTATTCTTAAAGGATAAAAGACTTGTATCTTTGAGTCTTTGCATTTTTCAAATTTCATAAAGCAAAAATTTCATCACTAATGAATTCGCGATACCTTTCATGGTTTATTATTGGACAAAGAATGGAAAAAATCAAAATAAACATAAGTTTTCCAACACTTTTTCAAACGATCTTTTAAACGGGCAGTAATTTAATTTAAGGAATTTTAATTTAAATCGGAATATCGAGATTCAGAGTTTTGCATGAACAAATGTTTAATGTAAATTGAATTGCGAAATCCCAATTCCCGATTCCCCGACGCTTTAAAACTCAATTAAAGTGTAATTTACTTAATTCAGAATTACTAAGGGTTTAAACATTAATTAATCATATCGCGAAATTGAGATTCGCAGTTTTGAGAAATCAAATAATCTTGTTATCGAGTTTCCCGATTTCCCGATTTCCCGATACAGTTAATCCTTAATTAAAGTTTTGAATTAATCTAATTACCATTAAGCATGATTAAGAATTAATAATTACATCGGGATATCGGGATTCGCGGTTTTTGGAGAAGCAGATTTCATGTCATCAAATTTCCCGATTTCCCGATCCCCGATTTTTCGATTAATGAAATCCTGAAAAGATGTAATCTGGATTAATTAAGATAATAAAAATGTTTTAACTTAAATAATACATCGCGTTTTCGGCAATCGGGGTTCTTCGATGACTTATTTCCTTGACATCAAAATTTCCGAAACTCCGATAAGAATGTTTTCAAATTTAATTCAAGATTAACACCAATTAATCATTCATATAAACAAGGTTTAAAGTTAAACTTTTTATGAATGATCTTTAATGCGGCAATTGTCTAATTTGGTAAGTTTCTATTATATTTGAAAATACTGGGAAAGCTCAAGTACAAACATTAAATGTATATCTTCGGGAATATCTTTTGCATTAAGAGCCTTAACTTCATAACAGAGGTACAAATCTCAATGCTTTTATGATATATTCGAAGTAAATTTTGAAACATCTACATTATCATTTCGAAGTGAAATTCCTCTCTGTTACAGGTTTTCAAGTGAACACAGAGCTATGGCACCCAAAAAGGCTTCGAAGAAAAATGAAGAGCAACCAGAAGGTGATATTATTTCCGACACTACTGCATCTAGGGTACACTCTGTCAAGTCATGGAATGGAATTTCTGAAAAACTAGAGGATGAGCTTAAATATCCAGCCACTGATTCAGACAATCACCTCCGAGATATTGCCGAGACTGAGCTTCATAAAGTTGTTGCACGTCCGAGACTTGTGGCATATACCGATATGATCGCCTGGGCACTGGATAAAGTAGATGTTTCGACCAGAAGTATTCTGAACAAGCATGGAGTTGTTATCGGCTCATTCAGGCCTGAACATATCCAAGTAATGTATAAGCTCTCGCCCAATTATAGACACACTTTTAATTCCGAGTTTGTAGCTGCATTTCAAAGAAAAGAGTGCATTGAAGGTGGCCAAACATACTTTGACATGATAAGAGGATGGGCCAGAGATGAAAACAAGTTTAGAACCGATTTACATGGAATTTATGCCACGACTTCTTTAAACAATATATGGTGCATGTAGCAATGATGTTATGTAGAATCTTTGGGAGAAAGGACCCTTGTCACTTTAATGAAGATTGGACACCTTTCTTAGAGGAAGTTTTGGAGGGACGTAGTTTTAATTGGCATAAAATTTTGTCAGATAACCTTACATCAGAGGTTATGAATTACAAAGTAGTTAGGTCAAAAGGACAGCCAGTGTCTTTTTATATGTCAGCTTATATCATGGATGCCATTTTCTTTATGACTCCTTTCCCACTAATGAATTGGAGTTCGTATGTTTCTTGCCCAGAGCCTGTTCATAAGTACCATTCAGCTCTCTGGGAAGAAAATGCAAAAAATGTTTTTTATGAGGTTTGTCATTATGTAATTATTCCTCTACACCAAATATTCTTTAGATGCGAACCTCCTCGCATTTCAAATACCATCATAGAAAACCTCAAGTCAGTTGCTAACTGGTTCATTGAAGAAAATTTCTCCTATGTTAGGGTTTATGGTTGTTCTATTCTGCCTCACGCACTCCCAAAAATTTTACCAGACAGGTTGACATGTAGAGAAGTGGCTTATCAGCTAGTCAATGGTGGAATTGGATTAGAATTAAAAGCTCAGCAAAAAAAAACATGGCCATCTTTTCTTGTTTATATAGGAAAATTTGTTTTATTAAACATAGGCCATTCTAAAGCAGAAGCCGAGTCAATGGACAAAGTGAAATTAGCAAGTATAGAGCACAGGAAACACGACCCTTATCAAATAATCAGTCGACATTTCACACAATGTAATTTGAAAGCATATGAACATGAATTTTCAGTTTATGATGATGTTTTTAAAAATTATAAATCTTATTCAAGAGCAAGAGCAAGAAACAATGCCTCCGAGGTTTGAAACCATTATTCAAGATAAGTCAAGTGACAAAGATAATTTGAAAAATCCCGAAATACCTCCTTAGAATGCAGAGAGTTCTCAGACCAAAGAATCACAGACATAAAAGGGAAAAGGAATAGAAACAAGTCCAATAATTCTAGATGATATTCGAGAAAATGTTGGAGGAACAGTTTCAAAGGAGCTTGGCAGTCCTATTACAACATTGACACCACTACAGTCTACTTTCGGAACCCCTCATGAAGGAGTTCTATATGTAAGTGACTTAGAGCCAATCACTAGAGATGAAATCCCTTCGTCTGATTATTTTTTCAATAAAAAAAGAAGAGTTGTCTTGAAACAGGAATTACATCATGTAGGAGAAAGAACGATCAAAAAACATAAAATTATCATTGATGGAAAGAAACTAAATGAAGGAGAATTCGCTACAGAGATAGCAGGAACCATGGGTGCTATAGCATCAGCCAACATGTATTCTGTAGGGAATCTAACAACTATGTTGGAACAAAAGGATCAGGAAATAATGCAGCTACAGGACAGATTAAAGGAAAATGAGAAAATTATTGGCTGGGGAATACAAAAAGGTCTAGAACAATCTAGACTCAAAGACATCCAAGAAATCCAAAAGTTGAATGAAAATTTGGATGAGGCAAAACACATGATACAGGTTACTCAAGAACAAGTGCAAAAGCTGGGCGATGAAAATAAATCTCTGCAAGATAAAATTATTTCGATTACTAATCAAGTGATTGAAATGGAACATTTCAAGACTAAAGCATCAGAGATATATGCAAACATTGAGGAAGAACAACAGAAAATATTATGTAATCTGGAAATCATCCAGAACTATTTTCAAGAATCTAATAGGTCTATGGAAAAGGCATTGCAGAAAGAAAGAGAAGCTAAAGCAACAATGAATTCTTTTCAAAAGATAATAACTTATTTACAAAAAGAAGAAACTGGAAAAACACAGAAATTATCCATTTCGGAGCAGTTAAAAGGAGATATAATGATAAAATTTTGGGAAACAAAATTGGGAGAATATAAAAGAATTACAAAAGGGATCAATGAAGATTGTCAAAGGATCTTCAATCTTATTGAAAAAGATTCAGTAAATATCGGGACAGTTGGTTCTTCCGAGTTGTTAGGTGAAGTCAACATTACCAGGTATCAGCTAAAAACAAAAGAAGAACTTGAAGAAAAGAAAGCAGAAATCTCAAATATTAAAGTGGTCAACATTGCAGAAATTGATAAGTGGATGATAGCTTCAAGTTCAAAATTGGAAAAGGTTAAATTCACAAAGAAAACAATAGCAAGCTAGTTGCCAGGCCTACAAAGAAGTTTTTTCTCTTTTGAAGAAAATGAAGTACCTGAGGCTCCTAAGGTCTTGGTAAACTTTTTAGGGAAATATGTTCAATGCGTTGAAGCAGAGAAAGAAAGCTCATCAACGCAAATTTAAAACTTTGTAAATATTTTTATTTTTAGAATTTTGAAAGAAATTGTAAACGGTTGACATTAGTTCATGTAACCGTAATATTAGGAGGTTGGTTAGTTACCAATGAAAAACTTTGATAGAAAGGTATAAATATAATTCCGAAAGGCAGAAAGAGGGCTTTAAAATTTTTGGAGAAGGCCAATTTTTGTAATATCAACTTTGAAGTTCATCGGAATATAAACCACAAACAAGATTCCGGATCCTGCAATTTCGTGACTATGTTTCTTCCCCTGTTTATCATGCTTTGTTAAATCTTCCTCTTAATGTGTGTTTCTAGCAAGTAAATCAATTTGAAGTTATATGCATTGTTGTTTATTGTTTCAGATTGGTTTGGATGTTGAACGTATTACAGTTTTTCCTCTGAGATTACTTTAGTAATTTTAAGACCTGTAAACCTTTTGTTCCTTAATATTTCAATCTGTTAGAAATATTGTTTCTCTTTCATCATTGTTAATTGAAATATAAGATTATTTCTAGATAAAAGCCTTATATTTCTCTGTATTGTGTTTCATTGTTTACAATTTCAAAATTGTCACAAAACCAGGAAACGACCTTGATTGTGTTTTTACATTACTGTTTTAGATTTTGAAGTTGTTTCATTAATACCATCTCTGAAAATCTGAAGTAATCAATCTATAAAAACCCTTTATAAACCTTTAAAACCCTATCACCCATGACAGTCCCTAGTGGTAGACAACCTAATGTAGAACCTGGTCTTCATGATCAAACCAGCATTGCCCTAAACTTATTTAATACTATTCTGCAAACAACAACCAATAGGGCTGAGTTAGAAAGATCGTGGGCTGCTATTGAACGTGATATTAGCATCCAAGAGCAACGGGAGGCAAGACAGAGACAGTTGAGAAACTGAATCTAATCTAGTCTTTCTTTGTTTCTTCTTTTCAAAACCTTTTTATAAAAACCTCTTTTCGGATGCCTTGACGTTATGTTTTATAGCCTTAAAACATAAACTCAGGAACAACAGACTCTGAAGTTGAAGGATTGTGCGTGGGGGGGGAAACTGAATTATTGCCTCAACCTTGAGAGGATCAACCATGATCCCTATTGATAACACTATGAAACCTAACAATCATCCCGATGTTATGCATAAGCTGCACTTGTTTGGATTCAAGTGAATCCGAAAGTAGAGACAACGTTCGAAGATAAGTCGGAGGTGTGTGGGGTGATCCGTTCTCTTGCGATCATCTAGATAGGCCTCGACTATATACTTGAGGTCATGGAAAGCAAACGACATGGACCGTTGAAAGGTTGCTCCAGCATTTTTAAGACCAAAAGGCATCTTACGATATGCAAATGTACCCCAAGGACAAATGAATGTCATTTTGTGTTGATCCTGGGGTTTGATTTGTATTTGATTATATCCCAAAAAACCATCCATGAAAGAAAAGGCTTTACAACCTGCACATTCGTCAATGATCTGGTCGATGAAAGGTGTGGGAAAATTATCTTTGGGACATGCCTTGTTCAAATCACAGAAGTTGGTACATACATGAATCATGCTTTGTTTTTTATTGACCGACACAGGGTTTGACACCCATTGGGTCAAATGGATAGGATAGATAAACTCGGCTTTTAGAAATTTCTCAACCTCAAACTTAATGGCTGCTACTTTCTTAGGATTAACTGGACAAAGATTCTGCTGAACTGGCTTGGCATCAGGATACGTTGTGATTTCATGTTGGACTATTTTTGGATCGATACCTGGCATTTCCTCATAAGACTAGGCAAAAACATTGCGAAATTATTTAAAAAGATCGGTGTATATTTGAATCTCTTCGGGGGAGCAGTCCACTCCGACAAAGACATTCTCCACGACACCAGGGTTTCGGGAGATATTGATTGGTAAGGTTTCAGCGATAGTTTCCATATTATCCTCAGCATAAACCTCATGTGTAGCTAAGGGATTAATAGGACAAGACTGATCTCCCGTCATAGTCATGGTGAATTCTCCCACTTCAATTCGGCTTAACTTTGGAAGGAAGTATGATCTGTGATGAATATCTTCCCAGGGTTTATTCAGACTAGACATTACTTCAATTATTGCTTCATCAGAGGGGAAAAATAAGACTAATGAATCGGTGTGAGCGAGAGAACCCTGAGCCCAAATAGACTCTAGAAGTGGATCTAACTCTTGTGCAGGAGCTGGATCAGTGTGGGAAGAAGTTTGCTAGACTAAAGAGTACGCTACTTGATCTGCGAAAAAGGGCATAGACATGCCCAGATTCCCTGTCCCATCCATCGTGGCCAATGGGGAAGGAAGTGTCCACGGATCGTCGAAGTAAGTCGTGCGGAACGACGAAACTTGAAAAATATCAACCTTATGGTGATTTGATATAAACTTGATATCGCCTTGAGGGGGCGGTCAATCAAAGGTACCATCAAAGATGGGCACAAACAAACCCCTATGTTGACGACACCTAGTTGAGGATTATCAATCATCGGGACCATGGATGCCCCCAAAGCAGGGTCAGGTCTAGAGAAGGGCAATTGATCGATGGTCACGATCCGACCCTCGTGTGAAAACAACAAGACCCGAAAAACTGTAGCAATCACAACTTGCATGGCATAAGTCCAACTCCTTCCTAACAAGAGGTTATAATCAAGGGGAGCATTGACTACCTCTAATTCGACACACACGGTCTTCCCTCCTAACTGCACGGGGAAAGAAGGAACGATGCCATGTGGTCAGAATGAATGACCGTCGAAAGAGGTGAGGAGAGTAGGTGACAGAGACAAAACGGGCTGGCCAATGGCTTTCCAATATGCCAACAACATAACACATGTCAAGGCGTCCTCATCAACCACCATGCAGAAAATATTCCAAGTAAAATTTTTCATGGGATAAGCCACTACTGTCTGAAACGCTACGTGGTAAGGCAGACGAGGTTTTAAGTTGGTTGTATCCAGCATAATTGTACCCATATTACAAGTCTCGGTAGATCCTAAAGCGGTTAACAAGGCTTTCCTCTAGGAAGGGAAGCTTTGGAGGACCTCCAAAGTAGACATCCCACAAGGGTTTTGTGATAAATCTTCCACCACAGAGTAGTTATGGGTGGCCCTTGCATTTGGGTTATGAGATGATTTTTTGAATGCACCTTTGGGAATGCGTGTCACTATTTCTCCCAACGTCTTCTCAATCTGTAGAGGAAGAGATGGGAGTTCAACTTCTTTACCCTTCTCAGAAGTTCTTGGTTTACTATAGTCATGCGCTCTAGTCGATATAAAAGCATCACCCCTAACCATATATATGTTTGCGGATGCGGGGTTTTTCACAGGCGAACAGGATTCTTGGATGCCCCCTTATGTCCTTGCAGAGGCTTGGGTTAGATTTTGCCCATGTTGAAATGGATTGGTCAACACAGCAGGCTATTGCTATGTCACAAACTTTTGGTCTTCTGCAAGCCGAGGACATAGATGGGTCGGGTGGTCTTCCACACACAAGATGCATGGATACCTTGCCTTCTGTTTCTCAATGTTGTCCCCACCAGCATTATCGGTAGGTTTTGTATCCCCCTTACCCTTCTTTCATTGTTTTTTCTTTCCTTTAGGCTACTAGGTGGCCTTTGAGTTAGTTGATTGCACTGTGTGTATCTCCGATGTTTTGGTAGGGGGAGAAGCCAAAGTAGTAGTTTGGTTGCCCGCTGTGTGTTGTATAGATAATTGTTGCAACTGCTTCATCAATTGCTCAATAGGATTTGTTTGTGTTGAACCAACAATACCATCAACATGTGGTCCAACTCTCTGTCTAGTTTTATCCAGTATTAAGCGTGGTGCATCTGGCAAGATGTTGTATAATAAACCGGACTGAGAATAGATGAGCTCAAATTGTTGACCTCTCATGATGGTGTCTTCTTCAGAAAATACTCTCGACGTGGTGACGTCTTTGGATAATTGTGGGACCAAAGAATTAAGGAACCACTCAAGCAGGAATGCTAGTGGGACTAGCACCTTAATTAGACTCTTTCGGTGTCTTCATTCTCGGATGTAATTAGATATATGGTCCGCTGTCGTCTGTTTGAAATTGGCCAGCAACTCTATGCCAGCGTCATATATCACAGGTAAATGGAAATGGTTTAGGAAATTCATTTCCATCTCGTCGAAGGAAGAGTATCTTGAGCGATCAAGCTCAATGTACCATTTCGCGACACTCCCAATGAGAGTACGTTGAAACAATCACAACTGTACGGAGTCATGTTTCAATGAGTTAGATGGGCACCAAATATGGAAGGTAGTCACATGATCTCCTAGATCTTCGTTAGGCTTGGCTTCAAACTTTGGAATGTCCGAAGGCAACTTCGTCGGCATAGGAGGCCAATGCGGATCGTGACAAATAGGGTCCTTCAACAACCTTGTCAAATCTGGCAAGTGAAAAGTTGCCAGGAAGGGTAGTTTGGGTTGTTGGTGATAACCTAGGAAAAAGGGGCCTGGAGTTTGACTGGCACCAGGTTGCCAGGAAAAGTTTGGCTGCTGGCCTAGATTCTGGTAGAAACCATGGCCCTGGCCAGCGTATGGATTTTTCGTATGTGGAGACATCATCGGATGATTTCCTAGATAGGACATAGATGGTTTGGCATGCATTATATTTGAAGGACTCTGGGAAGAGTTGCCCTATGTTGGTCCCGTGGGGATAGGCATAGTAGTTTCTCTGGGGTTCCATTGATTATGGAAATAATTACCCCAGATTGGCATTCTGGACGAGGGAACAGATCCCTGCCAAGAATTCCAAGGCCTTGATGTGGAACAAGTTCCTAGGTTTGCCCCCTGTGAAAGAATAGTACCCTCCATAGGAATAGATTGTCCAAAACTGGGATTTCCCCCAGTCGGGAAGGCGGCTGATGAGAAGGCATTGTTACCAAATGTTTCGGCCAAAGAAAACAGTGTCAAACCTATCGGCATATTATGCGAAGGTGGTCCTTGACTCCTCGCTCCAAATAAACTATGGTATGTAGGTTGCTTGGCGGATTGCAGATGCGAGCCACCGAGTGAAGGGGATGAAGGAGGTACATGACCTCCTCCATAAGGGAAAGCATTAAAAGGAGTAGGATTTCCCCCCATGTGACCTTGCAGAGGAGTGCTAGAGCTCCCTACCACCAGACCTGAAGTCTTTAAAGTGGAGTAGGAAAGTACAGGACTTGTATCCGAACTAGGCATCCCGTATGAGAACGGAGGGTCTGTCGCACTTAGTGTGAAGGGGGTTGTGGCTTCCACCAAAGATGAGATCGGACCACTGTGTGATGTAGAGGCGGTCGAGACCATGGTGGCTCGGACTGGTGACAGTGGGTTAGGATGTGAAAACTCTCCTGTGGTGACAACCGTAGTGGGAATTGAAGAATTCCTAGAAGGAGTAACAACATTTGTTTCCATTGTTGTGTGCAACATTGTCTGGCGCTCATAAAATTGAATTGGTACAATGAAAGGTGCCAAGAAATCAGTGGTTGGGGTTTCAACCAGGCCAAGAGAATTCTCTTCAAGGTCCAAAATGGTCGATTCCTCTGGATGTTGGTCAGGCACAATTGCTTGTAACCCGGTCGCTTCAAAAGACCCTTGTTGGTCTAGCTTTCGCCTTAATGGTGCCAGGGGTGGCTCCAGTGTAACTGGCGGCAGGCCAAGAAGCCTTCGTGACCAGTGGAGCTTGTGATCCTCCACTATGTGAGAAGATCAAAGATACTCTAGGGTAGTCTAAACATTCAAAAGTAACACACACTAAAAAAGTCCCTAGAAGATAAGACAGACAAACACTAAATTAATTGGAAGAACAGTTACAACAACCAACACTAGAGCAACTTACCGGTGCAAGTGCAACTCGAACATGGAAGCACCCTCCGGGTATACTCTACAATGCATGGCTCAATTTTTGTCCTATGTACCATGGTATACCCTCGCATTCACCTCTGTATGTCCCTAAAAAGGATAGGCAACTAGGTTGCCAGCATGCGAATAGTCACCAGGCGAGTACAGTGGAAAGTCGGGTAGACCACAATGAGTAGGGTATCGAGCCCAAAACCTATCAAGGGTATCGAAAGAAAGTGGTCCAGAAGACAACTAAGGACCTCGAACGAATTTGAGACCCACAAAGCCCCATGGCAAATGCAATCGACGGAATCCCAAAACAAGCCCTCTATGTGTTCTCCACTACGATTGGTCCAGCTTTGGAGGGGTTATCTCTGCTACCTTTCCGCACGCGACCTCATGTTTATCCCATGTATTAGAGGGGGGTCCCAGATAAATTTCACGATACTGGACTTAGAAACTCCCTAACTCAGACTCCAATGTTTGATTTTAAATGGCCTTGAAGAGTTTCATCTCCAATCTAATCCAAGGCCCTAATCCTGAACTAGTTGGTTAACCCTACAAACATAAAAGTCTAATAAATTTTAGATTTAGAAATTAATTTTATGGCTTTGTCTTATGTCCAGGGGTATGAAAGTGAAACTGATAATGTGTAAAAGACGAAAGCAAAAATGAATAAAAAAGATGGAAACA
>SNQJ01S0126694.1:0-19091 GCA_010110895.2 Picea sitchensis
GAAAAAAATGAATTATTTGACTTCTATTAATTAGAAGTAGGGTTTTATGTTCATTTTGTGATTCTATGTTTGAGAGGAATATTACAAATTAAAATTTATTCAACCAAGGTTATTTATTGACTTGCCTACTTTTACAACTTCCAAATATATATGTTCAACATATGATGTGATTGGTTGTATACCTAAATAAATGAAAAAGTTACCTATTTTTTCTTCAAACTATCTTTTCATTCATTCAAGGGGGATATGGCTCATCAAGAGATGGTGCTTTTTAAATACCATGCTATGTTTAAATTGTATGGAGTCATTGTTTCTGTCCACTCAAATATGAATTCTCTAATTCATGATGTCTTTCATCCCATTTGAAGTATATAGAGAGATAGTTGTGTTCATTGCAATCTACATAAAAATAAGAATGATATGCTTAATTCTATGTTCAACATGCAGTTAATTCATGGAATTTAAAAATAATGATAAAATATTAATAACAAAAAATATAAATATTTGTTAGATAGAAAAATGTTTTTGTGCATTGATTTCAACATTGATAGAATGCAAACCATTATGTATATTGACTTTATCAACAACACAATATTTTGGATCACTTCACTAACATAATCTTTATAATTCATACAAAAAAGTGAGAAGACTGCATCTTATTATAAGATCATATGCAAGATTTGAAAATACATATTGATGATGATGATTAACCTCCTATAACATTGTGAAAGAAGTTTTTTCTATAAGATCAACTCTAGTTATTCGTTTTATTGAATATGTTTCCTCTTCTATTAGAATTGTATATTAAAAAATATTAAATTCCTCAAGTTTTATTGTTATAGTGTTAATATATAAGTTGCATCTATTTCAGCAATGATGTGGTGAATGTAGTATCATTAGTTATAAAAGAATAAAAGCTAAAGGTGAAAAATAAATAGATGCAACTACATTAGTTATAAAAGAATAAAAGCTAAAGGTGAAAAATAAATACATTAAATATAAACTTATAAAATGAAGGAGAATTATAGCACATATATTAACAAAATGAAACAGAATTGCATTGTAAATGATTACAAATCCATCTTAACCTCAGATTTATCAAAGCTTTATAGAGATCAAATCTCACGTGCTTTTTTTAACTATTTCTTAAGTTTTCACTTTAAAAAAGGTTTCACTTCAAAAAAATTGATCTCTCTACTCTTAATAGATTAAACTCTTAAGAATTGAGTACTTCCACAAATATTGTAGATCTTAATTAAATTATATACCTTTTTATTTTTCTCTAATCATGATCATATTCATAACTAAACAAAATTATTATAATTTTTTTTATTAAAAATACTACTACAACCAAAAAAAAATTATATTTTCCATCTAAAACCCATAATAATATCGATTAACTTCACATCATTGTGATGAGATAAATTTTCATTCAACCAACCTGTGCAATGATGATCAATAATCTTCACACTAAACTATACCTGAAATGAAATGATATGATAAGATAAATTTTCATCAAGTTATCAAATATTTTGAGGAATTTAAGTGATGCTTCCTTTTATAACTTATCTTGACTCCATTTGGGATGATACAATAAATTAGTTTTATTGGAATTGTTTTTCTTTTTTCTTTTGTCCTTTATAGTGTGTTGTCAACATTTTAGGAGTAAGAAATGGATGATACAATAAATTAGTTTTATTGGGATTGTTTTTTATAGTGTGTTGTCAACATTTAGGAGTGAGAAAGATCACATGGACATATTAATGGTTTCCAAATAAGAAAAATGAAATCAACTCAAACAAATAAACAATCAATCATTTTCAAAGGTTAGGTAGAATTCCAAAACAGCAATAGTAATATGACTAATGTAAAAGATAAACAAATAAAGCAATCAATCATTTTCAAAGGTGAGGTATAATTCCAAAACAGCAATAGTAATATGACTAATGTAAAGGATGGATGTGACATTTATAAAGAATATATAAATTAAAATCATAAGAAAAAACAAACAATGAGACATGTCTAAATATATATATTCGAATAAGTTTAATATATATATATTTTGGAATAAGTGTACTATATACTAAAAAAAAAAAGTAAATAATTGATGAGTCATGTATAAAGATATATCATATTTTGTTTGTTCTTTCCTTTCTTCACAAACTGGATATTGAATATTCGTGTACTAAGTGTCTTTGCTCTCTTCGTGTTTTTGATATCTCGAATGTTGTATTGGTTAACGATTCATTCATTTAAATTTAGTAATTTAGCATGTTGCAGTTACAGTTTTTAGCCTTCAAATTTTGTCGAAAAGATGGATTTTGTATGGTGTTAATTTGGAGAGGAATTTGGACATTGAAATTCATTAGTTGATGCAAAATCTCTGGTCGTTAACATCCATTCTCTTTCACTTGTGGTAATCTCACTTGTGGTTGTGGTAATTAGAGAGGAATTTGGACATTGAAATTTATTATTTGATGCAAAATTTCATGTTGTTAAAACCTCTATGTTTCCTTATTTTCACAAGTATGTATAGAAGCTTGGTTTTTGTTGGAATATGTAACTCTTACTTGTCTTAATCATGTTTGGTTTTTGTTGGAATATGTAACTCTTACTTGTCTTAATCATGTGTGAGGAGATCATGTTTGTAAGTTAGAGAACAATCTTTATGTGAGTGGTTTGATCCTAGTCTTTAGGAAGTTGTTAGATAGTTGGTTGTGAGAGAGATTCTCTTCAACTAAGAGTCATAGAATGGTGTGAGGTTGAGATATTTTCTCAATTGATAGATTGAGTGATCAAGGTAGTTTTTCTATCTTGAGACAAACCTTGTTGTATTTATATGTATCATTACATTGATTCAATATAGTGTTATTGATGCATTGTTGGTGTACAATACTCGACTCTCCCAATTTAATATGGTATCAGAGTTGGATTGGGCTTGACTCTCATATGGGAGAGTTTAGGAACATGCAGTGAGTAGAGTAGTTTGTTGATTGTGAGTGAGTTGTTGCTAGGTATGTAAAGTATGAAAGTTATTTGTTTGTCCATTGTTATTAGAGAGAGTTGTGTTGTGTGTGCGGACAAATTCAAGGGGAGGAATTAGTCATTTTTGTAATAGGACCAAGAGTTTGCTAATGTAGGTGTTGATTTCCCCACAAAAGAATTATCTCACCAGAAGTGGGTGGGGTTAACGCCATCAGTTGCATATTTCCTCAAGAGGGCATGCATCGATGGTTTAGTTCATGAGTAGTTCGTGAACAATGTGATTTGCAAACCCTTGGCATCGCAAGCGACAATTCGATCCAATTGCAAGACCACGGAGATCTACGGCCTCGATGTTGTGGCCTATGGCATGTGGGACGAGCCCTGAAATCTGACCCAGTTCCTGGTACTTTCTAGGGTCCTTTGCCTCATTCCCGAACCTCTGAAGAGGATAGTGCAAGCAATGCCATAGGTAGAATAGGGTCTTGGGCGTGTATTAATAACAATAACAATATTTCCATAAGAGAGTGTACCGAATTGAGCTTGGGCATGGCTAGGAAGCTAAGGGGTCATCCAACATGATCCAAAAACAAGGTGAAGCCACCCATTATAATCACCAGAGACAGTGAGGATGCAATGAAACCTCATATTCTTGAAGTGGTGGGAGACTCTGTGTTTTGAGGAGGAGAGGAATGGTGACCAATGTGACAATCCGCCAGGCCAACAGAATAGGATCCACGATCACATTCCATGGAAAATTCGAGATAATTTTGATTTATGGGGCTTATACCCCACCCTCTGGCTTCTCTTCTTCGCCTTGTGGTCTATCTATATCCAATTTTCGACACTGAGGTTGCACATGGGAAATCTTGTTGTGAGGCATGCCAGTGTCGTTGTCCAACATCCAAATATCTTAACTGACACATTTCAAGAAGAGGGTGAGGCCGGAATCATCCTAGGGCACGCCAAGGAAGGAGATTTTTGGAGTTGATTCTTGCCTCCATCCAAAGTTGTTATCATGGTGACGTGAAGACCCAAGAGCATGTGGTGACATAGTTGATGGAGCTTCCCCATTGAGGGTTTGCTCATGAATGACAACGTTGTCAGTAATGGAGTGGTCAAATTAGAAGAACCAAGCTAATATCCAATCTACACGGGTTAAAGGTAATGTAGTTGATACTATATTCATGAGAACGGGGTTAGCAAGGAGAAATTCTATGCTCAATGGACTGCCATGTCAAGCAGGCTCGTGATGAAATATTCATAATATTTAAATCTTTATTTTTAATTTATAAGTCTTGGAAGTGAGCATTCATATGAGCTTCACAACCTCAATATGATATAGAAGTTATTTTGTTAGAATTTGTGATTCTAACAAATGACAGGTAAAGTATGGAAATCCAATGGCATATAATTGGTAACCTTTGTAAAGAATTTTTGGATGTTTGTTATACAAGATCGGTTGTAACCAACACCCTAGAGTTTTATTCCAAGTTGTAAGCTTAGTTATAGGCAAGTTGATTTCCCCAGGTTTTTTGTAAGCCCTATTATTCAGGCATATAGGTAGCGCTATAGTGCATGGTGTTTAGTAAGCCCTGTTGAGTCAAGCCTACATGGATTAGTGTGGTATCGCATGTAATAATGTATCATGTATCCCTCTTATGGACAGAGAGAATGTGGCACCAATTTGTGGAATGAAGCACTAGGGTAGGTATGAGGGTGTCATGTGTACTCCTATTCCATCTTGATGTAGAGTCAGAGAACTTGAATCTTCGATTAAGGAGGAAATGTGAGATGGAGTAATCTCAAATTGTGATGAACTGTAACGTTCCCAACCACCCAGGTTGGGCCACACCACACAAAAATCTCCCAATTATAGCTCTAATACTATATTGTAGCATCCCCTGACTCATGTTGGGAAATGCCATACAAAAAATTTTGAACTCTGATACCATTTAAGTAACTGATATAATTTTGCAAATGCTCAGATTAATGCGGATAACAAAATATATATACATATATAACATATACAAGAAATACCCATGAGAATAAATGAACAAATATTAACATAGCATATAAATTTGCACAAAATAGACACTTATCTTTGGTAAAAAGAACACCAACAACGTGAAGACCTTCCACGTTCCTCCCAGTCTTAGACCTCATTGCTCATAAACTTTCAGCAGCGGGTCACCCCCGAGCTAGGGCTAAACTCCACCTGGGTAAGGAAATCCTAACCAGGATAAGGTCTCTCAAACAACATAAAACTCAAACTCAGGTGCCAAATCAAACTAGCATCCTACAGTCTCTCATTCCCCACATGCATGTCCCACCCCAGGAAGTGTGCCCCTTCTCATCTCAACAATCGTTCGGCTACCCCACTTCCCTTCTGGGGATTCAGCAACAGGTCGGACAGGAAGTCTCAGAGCCCTATAGTTTCATCTTGGCACCTTGTGGATCAATTCCCCACCAATTCTCTCTCCTGGAGAGAATGCTCATGGGTCTGACAACCCACTTCTTCAATGTCCTTCGGGCCTGACAACCCACCTCTTCAATATAGTTCCAATGCTCTCCTCGGTACAGGTACAGGTACGGTAATGGTAGCATGAAAGTCCTGATAACAACAATGAGGTGAGGTATGAATTATGATCCCCAGTGAATGAATGACATAAAGTCCCAAAAACTTATGTGCATGTTCTCAACTTGACACTTGTCATGTTGGAAACTACATGGGCCACACATGGGTTCCCTCACATGGTGATATGTTTCTTCATAGGGACTTAGGATAAAATGCATTATCCCCTACTTTAGACTTTAACTTTAGGAATATTGATAAAATATTCCTTTTTGACTTAATCCCCCTTAGCTTAGCCCCTTTTCTAGACTCTTAGGCCCCTCCTTTTCTCATTCTACTAGAGTTTATCCCCCCATACTCTTTTACATGGTTGGTCTATAGTAGTGATGTATTTTTACTAAAACTGAGTGTGATTACATTTACAAAAAACAAAAATAGGATCGTTGGCCTTTCAACTTCTGGCTCACCAACCTAATAACCACATAGGCACTCTGGCCTCAAAATACATATATGCAAAGGCACTCTAACCTCCAAGTATCCTGGCTCACTAGCCTATATGTACAATTACATTATATTTACAATGGGGTTTGGCCTAGGGGTATTACATCCCCTCCCCCTTATTTATGCACTGTCCTCGGTGCATTATATACATATGTATAAAAAAATCTTCACAAATATTCAAAAATATGCGAGTAGTATGCTTGCATAGAATCCTCAATATCGTAACAGGTCCACTGGACCTTTAACAGTCCTATTGCTTGATTTCGGAGTAGCTTTAATTTCCGATCCAATATGCATAGCGACTAAACTCGGAAGTCTCCTTCTTTATCCACCTGAATCACATTCCAATCAATGACATGATTAACATCAGGTACATAATTTTTAAGTAAATACGCATGGAATTCATTATGAATGCTCATCGATGCGGGTAAGGAAATCATATATGCAATTGGACCAATCCTGCCTAGGATTTCAAATGTCCCACAATAACGTGCTACCAGCTTGGAACAATTTCCCAACTTTAGGGAACTTCACTTGGCCTTTACTTTCAAGAACACATGGTCACCCACTTTAAACTCTCTGTGAGTTCTTCCTTTATCTGCATAAATTTTCTTCCTGTCTTGGAAAACCTTTAAATTTTGTTTATTTTCACCATCTGCTCTTCTATTTCTCTGAATAATTCAGTTCCAACCATTCCTCTGTCGGTTGGTTTGTCCCATCTCACTAGTGTGTTTCATTTTGTTCCATAGTGTGCCTCAAATGGCCTCATCTTTAGAGATTCTTGATACCCATTGTTATAATAAAACTCCACCAAATGCAAATAGTCCTCCCATTTGGATGGTTTATCCATTACATACATCCTTAGCGTGTCCTCTATCACCTAATTCACCCCTTTTGTTTTCCCATCTGGCTATGGATGATAAGCAGTGCTAAAATTCATATTTGTTCCAAATCCCTTGAATAATCCCTTCCAAAAATTTGATGTAAATTTGGGATCTCTGACAAATACAATTGTCTTAGGAACACCATGTAGCCTAGCAATTTCTCTCATATAAATATCATCAGCGTTAGATGCCTTGTGAGTGAGCTTCGCTGGAATAAGATGGGCAGCTTTAGTAAGCTTATCCACCACTACCATGATAAAATCATAATGCTTATTTGTTCTGGGAAGCTTAGTGATGAAATCCATCGTTACAACTTCAGATTTCCACTTGGGAATGGGTAATGGTTGTAGCAACCCAGCTGGGGGTCTATGCTTAGACTTGACATTTTGCCCTTCCAAACACCTAGCAATAAAACCAACCATTTCTTTCTTCATACCTGGACAATAATATTGGCTCTTGAAATCTGTAATAGTATTCTAGTAACCTGGGTGTCCATCATAAGGAACATTATGCATTTCTTTTAATATCATATTTTTCAATTCCTGAGAATTTGGCACATAAATTATGCCCCTGTATATGAGAATTTCATCATTTTTCTAGCTTATAGTTTTTCATTTTCTGCTGCAAATCACCTTACTAAAATGTTTCCTTTATCTCCATGTATTGTTGATCTCATTTTGTAGCCTCTAGAATTATGTCTTTCAAATTTGTTTGGTACATGATAATGGTTGTAGCATGCATCTCATGCACTCTCCCACTAATTGCATCGACCACCTTGTTCTCTTTACCCTTGGTATGCCTTATATCAAAATCATATTCACTAAGGAATTCCAACCATCTACTTTGCCTGGCATTTAAGGTTGGTTGTCCAAATAAATATTTCATACCACTATGGTTTGTCCTCAACTCAAATATTTTCCCCATGAGGTAGTTCTTCCACATATTCAAGGCATGCAATATGGATGCCAATTCCAAATCATGAGTAGCATAGTGTCGTTCATGCTCCTTTAATTTTCTTGATTTGTAGCACACCACATGTCCATTTTGACTAAGAACTCTACCAAGTCCTTCTTTACATGTATTTGTGCATACAATGAAGTCTTCATTTGGAACAACAATTTTCAATATTGGAGCACTATTCAACAAATATTTCAAGTGTTGGAAATTTCTTTCACAATCTGATGTCCACTCAAACTTCACACCCTTCTTTTGCAAGGAAGTGATTAGGTGTGCAATCTTTGAGAATACTTCAATAAATATTTTGTAGTAACGTGCAAGTCCCATGAATGATCTCACCTTAGAGACATTCCTTGGTGTTGGCCACCCTTCAATGGTTTTTATCTTCTTCGGGTCCACTGCTATCCTTTCCTCTAAAATAATATGCCCCAAGTAATGTATATGTCGCTAGTAGAATGAGCACTCGCTCAACTTTCCAAATAGTTTATGTTCTCTCAATACTTGCAAAACCATCCTCAAGTGTTGATCATGTTCTTCTTCAGATTTTGAGTAAATAAGTATGTCATCCAAAAATACAATGACAAATTTATCCAAGTATTCTCTGAAAATACCATTCATTATACACATGAATACAGCCGGTGCATTTGATAACCCAAATGGCACCATTGTGAACTCATAATGACCATACCTTGTTCTGAAGGCAGTCTTGCTAATGTCTTCTTCCTTAATTATTACCTGTTGATAACCTTACCTCAAATCAATCTTAGAGAATACCTTAGCATCTTTCAACCGATCAAAGATATCATCTATCCTTGGCAAAGGGTACTTGTTCTTCACAGTTACCTTGTTCAACTTCCTAAAGCCAATGCAAAGCCTCAAGGTTCCATCATTTTTCTTCACAAATAATATTGGGGCACCCCAAGCTGCCACACTTGGGTGTATATGGCCCTTCTTTATAAGTTCCTCCAACTGCATTTTCAACTCCTTCAACTCTAGTGTACTCACCCTATAAGGATTCTTGGATACTGGAGCTTCTTCAGGCATCATATTTATGGAGAAATCAATATCTCTCTTGGGTAACATCACCATTATTTATTTAAATACATCTTCAAACTCTTTTATGACTGCATAATCTTCAATACATGGTACTTTATCCTTAGGTTCCTCCTCCATATGTGTTTAAATTACTTGACATCCTTTCCTAAAGTTTTTCTTCAACTGCAAGGTTGAAACTTCTTTGATGGTTACTTCTCTTGGAATACCCTGAACTGTCCTCAAGTTCCCTTCTTCATCCAAGCAGGTAAAATCCTAATTATAAAAATCTAGAACAACATGATGTTGGTCCAACCAATCCATATCGATTAGGCATTCATATGATCCCAAAGGTATGATATTCAAATCATCCCTTGTCCTTAATCCATTCATGTCCATTGGGCATGCCTTAACCATCTCATGAATTTTCCTTTTAGCTCTTGTAGCTAGCTGCACCATCCAAGGTTTACCAAGCTTTCTTCTTGGCAAATGAAATATTTATACCATCTTAGGATCTAGATAACTATGACTAGCTCTTGAATCAATCAAAATAGCAAGGGGTGGTTGTTGATCTTACCTTCCACTTCAATCATATGTGACTGAAACTCATATTTCTTGTTATCTATAGCTATGTAGAACCTAGGTGCAATTCTTCCCATGTCCTCCATTATTTCAACTTGCTATACATTGTGAACAATCCTCACTTTTTCACCTCTGTGAGGTAAATATATGTACATATTATCTCCCCCACAACCCCAACATTTAATAGGTGGTTTCCTTGGTCTTTTCCCCATTGTCTCAATCATCTTGGGTTCCTTAGGAGTTGGTTGTCCTTGAGAATTATTTCGGAAGAATGGTGGCTTTGTCCCCTTCCTCTTATGTTCCATCTTGCTCTTCTTCTTGTCTTCCCACACCTTTTGGAAAGTTGTTCTTCCTCTATGTTGGTCATAAAGGAATTTAGCTCTCCTTATGGTTTCCTATAGTTTCTTGGGATCATCATACTATATCTTGGCGCTAAACAATGATGGAAGCCCACTTAGGTACCTCTGAAGCTTAACTTGGTCATCCTTGATGAAAGAAACATATTTTAGCAGCTCTAAGAACCTCCATTCATAGTCATCTATGGTCATACTCTCAAGATTGATTTCAAATAAATCCTTCATCTTCTTATCATAGTATCGTTTGGTTAAGTACTTATTTTAAATATACCTTTTGAATTCTCTCCAAGTAACATTTTTCTCATCAATGTGTTTCACTTGCACAAACTAATCCCACCACATTGATTATTTTCCTTTGAGTTGATATATGACAATTCTTCCTTCTTCCTGTGAAGAGTAATTATGTAGTTGAAAATACTTTCTCATGCCCAACAGCCAGGTCTCAACATCCTCATCCTTCTTGTGTTCACCATCAAATGTAGGTGGTTTGATTTTATTCCTTTCTCCATGTAGCTCATCCACCCCAGTCTTCTTCTTATGCTTCCTGACAGGGGATGGACTTGAACTACTGTGTGTTCTCCTAGTTGAATTCATTGGGGAGTGATGGTGATTCCTAAAAACACTTCTAGTTCTTCTACTCTCATCATGAGATCGGTGACTCCCTGATTTGTCTGACACAGTCTTCGTATCCATCTTCTTCTCTATTCTTTCCAAGCTCTACATTAACTTGATGTTAAATCCTTTTTGTTGCTCCTTGGCTTTCATAAGCTTCTCATTATCAGCTTTATAACTTTGGACATCCTTTTGAAAAAAAATTATGGTCTCTACCAAGTTCATTCTCTCTTTCTTTCCACCTTATCCATGCCCATTGGTTTCTGTTACTGCATCATCCACGCCCATACCAAATATTTTTCCTTCATATTCATAATTGTAAGTTTCTTTGACATCATCCATGTCTTGGTTTACTGATCTTCCTGTTGAATTATGCTTATGTTGAATTATGTTCTTGGTTCTGCAAAATGTGTATGCAATAGGATTAGTAAGGCTACAAGAATTTAACAAATCCATCATTTTATACAACATTTTGCTTTTCAAAATTTTATTAGAAATAATTTATTTTTGATTTCTTGTGAATTATTAATATATATATATTCTTGAGTGAATACATGGACTCTGTTGTCCAACAATCCTCATTACTAATTATCGTGTCCCCCTTCAACATCTTTGAACAGGAAGACTATTATCTCGAGCATCCTAGCATCAATGCTCAACCACCGTCCAATTATCTTCGAATTAGATTTTGACCGTTAAAATATTTCACTGTGGGTCTAAGGTCTTCATTTCTTCCCTCAAACTTCCATGACATCCAAAATACACTATTTCGTTCCAACGCCCTTAACTTGCTCCCATACTTAGAACATTTTCTTAAGTTTATCATTTTTCATGAGTCCATTTCATTCATGTTATAACTTTCCCTCCTCCAAAAGGCACTGTGGTGTTCCACCGTATCCATTATACACCTTTACTTAGTCATTTTCTCTGAGATATCACCGCATTTTTATGGTCATTTTCTTATGCTTCATCACCTCTGTGACATCCTTCACACCCACGAAGTCTTGACACTTAGTCAAATTTTGAAATTTCATTGTGAGTTCAGGTGATCCCATATTTCTTTTACTCTTAGGAATCCATCCACCCGTCTACCCGACCAATCCTTAGGAATCAACCAATTTTCCACTTCTTCCCATGGGTTCGAGAGTCCACGGGGATATCATACCTCTTTCCATACCCCCAATTCTCTCTGCGCTCCGTGATAGTCTTAATACTTAGACAAATTCCAAGATCTTACCACGGTTTCATGGGACTGACAGTTAGCCTGCCACATGGCTCCACATCACCTGTCAATTGTCATCCCATACAAAATGTACCTATCACTATGGTAGTACATTTTTTTCTTCTAACACATCAACTAACACATGGCATCCACATCATGCTGACATCATCATACGGGAAAATACCCAAAAACAAAATCCAAATTTGTCGAATTTCGTTTGTTTTCAAAATTTCCAAAAATGCCCAATATTTTTTAATTTTGAAAATATTTCATTGGACTCCATTGAAACTCTATATAATCTTCATATGACTGAATTCAGCCCTGTGAAATTTATCATCTTTATCATCGAATCTCCATAAATTTATTGATAAAAATTTGGGGCTTTTTCCCAATTCCGCTTATTTTTTTTATCGACCACCATTGAAGCTTTGTGTATAGTTATATGCGATCAATTCTGGCCCTATGTACACCAATTTAACATTGGCACACGAAATTGACCCCCCCCTTCCTGTCGAATTTCTCCATAATTCCACTACCGAAACTAGAAATTTTCTCAATTTATCCAATTTCATTGAGGTGCACTGTGAACATAAAATTCGGCCAATTGCAAGCTCGAATTCACCCAATTAAAGATTTAAATTGGAGATTGTTAGTTTCTAGGCTTGATTCTTGCAAATTACCCATGGAATTTCTCAAATTTCACTACAGTAATTTAATCAAAAAAGTTGCAGACACACTCTTTCCAGCATTTCCATTAAACAATTTTCCTCCATAATCTGCTATTTGACTTCTGTGATCTGATAAATGGCCCATGCAAGCTCAGTCACATTGAAAATTGGGCTCTGATACCACTTTTTAACATTCCCAACCACCCATGTTGGGCCATGCCACACAAAACTCTCCCAATTATAGCTCGGATACAATATTGTAGCATCCCCAAACTCTTGTTGGGAAATACCACACAAAAAAAAATGAACTCTGATACCATTTAAGTAACTGATATACTTATGAAAATGCTCATATTAATGCAGATAACAACAAATATATACATATACAAGAAATACCCATGAGAATAAATACATAAATATTAACACAACATATAAATTTGCACAAAATAAACACTTATCTTTGGTAAAAAGAATACCAATTTCGTGTAGACCTTCCACATTCCTCACAACCTTAGACCACTCTGCTCATAAACTTTCAAGAATGAGTCACCCCTGACCTAGGGATAAATGCCGCTTGGGTAAGGAAATCATAACCAAGCTAAGGTCTCTCAAACAACATAATACTCAGACTCAGGTGCTAGCTCAAACTAACAGCCTACTGTATCTCATTCCCCACGTGTTTGTGCCACCCCAAGAAGTGTTCCCCTTCTATAATCAACAGTCCTTTGGTTTCCCCACTTCCATTTTGAGGCTTCAACAACAGGCCATACAAGAAGTCTCACATCCCTATAGTTGTATCTTGGCACCTTAGGAATCAATTCCCCAACAATGCTCCCCCTTGGAGAGAATGCTCACAGGCCTGACAACCCTCTTCTTCAATGTCCTATGGGCCTAACAACCCGCTTCGTCAATGTCCTGGGGGCTTGAAAACCCTCCTCTTCAATCCAGTTCCAACACTCTCATTGGTACATGTACATGTACAGTAATGGAAGCATGAGAGTCTCGATGACAACAATGAGGTGAGATCTGAATGATGATCCCCTAGTGGATGAATGACCTAAAGTCCCCAAAACTTATGTGCATGTTCCCAACTTGACACTTGTCATGTTGGAAATTACATGGGCCACACATGGGATCCCTCACATGGTGATATGTTTCTTCATAGGGACTTAGGATAAAATGCATTATCCCCTACTTTAGATTTTAACTTTAGGAAAATTGATAAAATATTCCTTTTTGGCTTAAGCCCCCTTAGCTTAGCCCCCCTCCCTTTCCCATTCTAGTAGAGTTTATCCCCACATACTATTTTACATGGTTGGTCTACAGCAGCGATATGTTTTCATTAAAATTGAGTGTGATTGCATTTACAAAAAAAAAATAGGCTCGTTGTCCTTTCAGCTTTTGGTTGACCAGCCTAATAACCACATAGGAACTCTAGCCTCAAAATGCATCTATACAAAGGCACTCTAACCTCCAAGTATCCTGGCTCAACAACCTATATGTACAATTACATTATATTTACAACGGGATTCGGCCTAGGGGTATTACATGCACCAAGGTATTATTAATGGAGAGTTTAATGTATTGATGAACCATGTAGATGAAAATTATTCCTAGAGAACTAGCGAGTACAGCGGATGGTACCCATGTATCTCGGTAGATGGATTATTTTTTATATGGGCATCAATGATCAGTTTTATGCAGGTAAAAAATAAGAAGAAGTAGGAAGTTTGAGGATGAAACCCATGGTGAACAAATCCTGGTCGAAGGCAAGCTAGTAACAATGTTGAGGTAGAAATGAATATGGCAGCAAAACAAGATCAGATGATGGCAAAAAAATAAAGATAAAAGTTTGAGTGGTGTGTTGAATAATAACAAACTCAAGACTATATGTTAATATGAGTCACACATTATAGTTGTAGCAAGTCTATGATGTCATGTTCTATGTAGTGGTCCTTGAAAAATTGAAGTATGTACCTAGTATCTCCATGAGTGGAGTATGTAATGTATGTACCTTATTTATGTATGTAACATGTAAATGACATATTGATGTAAGACCTAGATAGGCATGCTTACCCATTTTCCATGTATTCCTGATGATTTGGATAACATATTGGTATAATGTAGTAGCCTCTATGGTGGACTTCTTTAACACTAGGGGTGGACCACATTATTGGTTTTAGACTCTAGGAGGTGAAGTTCAAGGAAGTCCATCAATAGGTTGAATGAACCATGTAAATGAAGGACATTCTATTAGACCGACGGTTACAATGACTAATGACCCATGTATTTTGGTGGATGGTTGTTCGTTTATATGGACGTTGACACTTTGGTGATGTATGTTCAATTGAGATACGTGATGAAATCCATTGATCAAGAGGTTATTCAATTCATAGTGGAAGATATGTTGCAGAAAATAGTAGGTGTTAATGAAGACCTCGGGTGATGGAAATTAAGACAAGTACTCGTTAAGGGAGAGTGTTGGAATATGTAACTCCTACTTGTCTTAATCATGAGTGAGGAGATTATGTTTGTGNAAAAAATAAAGATAAAAGTTTGAGTGGTGTGTTGAATAATAACAAACTCAAGACTATATGTTAATATGAGTCACACATTATAGTTGTAGCAAGTCTATGATGTCATGTTCTATGTAGTGGTCCTTGAAAAATTGAAGTATGTACCTAGTATCTCCATGAGTGGAGTATGTAATGTATGTACCTTATTTATGTATGTAACATGTAAATGACATATTGATGTAAGACCTAGATAGGCATGCTTACCCATTTTCCATGTATTCCTGATGATTTGGATAACATATTGGTATAATGTAGTAGCCTCTATGGTGGACTTCTTTAACACTAGGGGTGGACCACATTATTGGTTTTAGACTCTAGGAGGTGAAGTTCAAGGAAGTCCATCAATAGGTTGAATGAACCATGTAAATGAAGGACATTCTATTAGACCGACGGTTACAATGACTAATGACCCATGTATTTTGGTGGATGGTTGTTCGTTTATATGGACGTTGACACTTTGGTGATGTATGTTCAATTGAGATACGTGATGAAATCCATTGATCAAGAGGTTATTCAATTCATAGTGGAAGATATGTTGCAGAAAATAGTAGGTGTTAATGAAGACCTCGGGTGATGGAAATTAAGACAAGTACTCGTTAAGGGAGAGTGTTGGAATATGTAACTCCTACTTGTCTTAATCATGAGTGAGGAGATTATGTTTGTGAGTTAGGGAACAATCTATACATGAGTGGTTTGATCCTAGTCTTTAGGAAGTTATTACATAGTTGGTTGTGAGAGAGATTCCCTCCAACTAAGAGTCATAGAATGGTGTGAGGTTGAGATATTTGCTCAAGTGATAGATTGAGTGATCAAGGTAGTTTGTCTTATTGTATTTATATGTATCATTACATTGATTCAATATAGTAAAATTGACGCATTGTTGGTGAACAATACTCTGCTCTCCCAATTTAATACTTCTCTACCAAATGCAATGCTCTACTAATATCTTTGCACCCTAATAGCGCTATTCATAGCTTTGGCAACTTGGATCTACTCTCTTGAAGGATTTTCGTGAAATCTTTTAATAAACATTCATGATAAAGTTGTGTCAGGTGGAAGCATTCAGCCTGCACTTAGAGTCAATGTGATGGATGGTAACGTATGTCTGTTATGTATTTTTTAAGTGGTTTTCTCTTTAATGAATTGGTGTTTTGGTTTTATATCTTCAATAAGATTTCTCTCACATTTGGATTTGAACTAAGAAAATATTTTAAAGGCTTTCAAAATTTGTTAGTCTGTTGATTCTGATAAATATGGATGTGACTTGATGGCTTTTATATGGGAAATTTATTGTGTGCCAAGGATATTTTTAACTATTTTCAAGTCGCATTAAGAGCTTCAACTAATAAAAACTAAGGGAATCATTATTTTCTATTAATAAAAAAACATGGGCGTACTTAAAAATCAAACAAAAGAGCTATTTCCACTACTCTCCCGAGTCTACAATATAAATGACCTGCTACCGCTAATTACAAATACCCTAGACATACATATTTAAAAAGTCGACAACAGTGTATGAATAGGAGATGCCATGGTAAAAGTCCAAATTATTATATTATCTTTGGTGTTTTTTTAACATAAAAGAATATATACAATGAGAGGTTTATTTATATATATCTATATATATTTTTAACTGTGCTTTATAGTTTTTAAATTTATAGCATGTATATAACTTATTTATTTTGAATCGTAATTTATATTTAATAAAAGTCATTTTTCATTAAAAAAAGTATATATATATATATTTAAATGAATATAATATAGCTCATCCACCCCAGACTTCTTCTTATGCTTCCTGACAAGGGATAGACTTGAACTACTATGTGTTCTCCTATTTGAATGCCTTGGGGAGTGATGGTGATGCCTACCAACACTTATGGTTCTTCTCCTTTCATCATGAGACCGATGACTACCTGATTTTCTTGACTCGATCTCCTTATCCATCTTCTTCTCTATTCTTTCCAAGCTCTGCATTAACTTGATGTTAAAGCCTTCTTGTTGCTCCTTGACTTTCATAAGCTTCTCATTATCAGCTTTATAAATTTGGACATCCTTTTGCAAAAATTTTATGGTCTCTACCAAGTTCATTCTCTCTTCCTTTCCACCTTCTCCATGCCCATTGGATTTTTTTATTGTAGCATCCACGCCCATACCAAATATTTTTCCTTCATATTCATAATTGTAAGTTCCTTCGACATCATCCATGTATTGGTTTACTAATCTTCCTGTTGAATTTTTCTAATGTTGAATTATGTTCTCGGTTTTAGAAAATGTGTATGTAACAAGATTTGTAAGGCTACAAAAATTTAACAAAACCATCATTTTATACAACATTTTGTTTTTCAAAATTTTATCAGAAATAATTTATTTCTGATTTTTTGTGAATTATTAATATCTTTTTTTATATATACATTCTTGATTGAATACATGGACTCCATTGTCCACTAATCCTCGTGACTAATTCTTTTGTCCCCCTTCAACATCTTTGAGCAGGAAGACTATTAATGGCATGACAGGGAAGAGAATTTTTTTATCTCGAGCATCCTAGCAACGATGCTCAACCACCATCTGATTATCTTCGAATCAGATTTTGACCATTAAAATATTTCACCACGGGTATAAGGTCTTCATTTCTTCCCTCAAAATTCCATGGCATCCAAAATACACTCTTTCATTCCACCGCCCTAACTTTCTCCCATACTTAGAATATTTTCTTAAGTTTATCGTTGTTTCATGAGTCCATTTCATTCATGTTATAACTTCTGCCTCCTCCAAAAGAATTTGTGGCGTTCCACCATATCCATTATACACCTTTACTTAGTCAATTTATATGAGATCTCACCATGGGTTCGTGGTCATTTTCTTATGCTTCATCATCTCCATGATATCCTTCACACCCGCAAAGTCTTGACACTTAATCAAATTTTGAAATTTCACTATGGGTTCAGGTGATCCCATATTTCTTTCACTCTTAGGACTCCATCCACCTATATGCCTGACCAATCCTTAGGAATTAACCAATTTTAGACGTCTTACCACAAGTTCGAGAGTCCACGAGGATATCATACCTCTTTACATACCCCCAATTCTCTCTGCACTCCGCAATAGTCTTAATACTTAGACAAATTCCAAGATCTTACCGCGGTTTCGTGGGACTGACAGTTGGCCTGCCACATGGCTCCACATCACCTACCCATTTTCATCCCATACAACATGTACCTACCACTATGGAAGTACATGTTTTTATTCTACCACATCAACTAACACATGGAATCCATGTCATGCTAACATCACCGTACGGGAAAATACCCAAAAAACTTTTTTTCCAAATTTGTCGAATTTCGTTTGTTTTCAAAATTTCCAAAAATGCCTAATATTGCTTAATTTAAAAAATATTTCAATGAACTCCATTGAAACTCTATATCATCTTCATATGACAGAATTTGGCCCTGTGAAATTCGTCATCTTTCTCATCGAATCTTCATAAATTTATCGACAAAATTTTGGGGGTTTTCCCCAATTCCATTTTTTTTTTATCGACCACCATTGAAGCTCTGTGTATAGTTATATACAATCAATTCCATCCCTGTGTTCACCAATTTAACATTGTCACATGAAATCAACCCCCCTATCCTGTCGAAAATTCTCCATAATTCCACTACCGAAACTGGAAATTTGCTCAATTTCATCCAATTTCACCGAGGCACACTGTGAACATAAAATTCAGCCAATTGCATGCTCGAATTCACCCAATTAAAGATTAAATTATTTTTATATTTAAATGAATATAATATATATGGTTAGAGATATTTTGGCTCTGCGGTTTTCTCCGCACCCATAATCCCGACCCCCCTAATTATCAGTGCCCTTTTTCAGCTCTCCTCCCGGTCGACAACTTGCTTCCCCCCCTTCCAGCTACTCCCCCTCTGGCACATAGTCTTCCCCTCCCTAACCACGCATTTTTGACCGGTTTCCTCTCCACTTCACCATGGCCAACTATGAGGATGACGTGGACTACACACTCGATCCTGACGAGCCTCTTCCCGGGTTCCCGACAGGTGGCAGCCCTTGTCTTCTCTCCCTGGGGCACCCAACGCCCTATTTTGTTTCTACGCTCTAGGATTCCACAGAACTATTCTCGCAC
>SNQJ01S0126700.1:6012-26306 GCA_010110895.2 Picea sitchensis
TCATAGTACCAATCTTTTGCAACACCTTATAAGGGCCATAATACTTTGGTGATAATTTATTATCCTTCTTGGCTTGCTTGAGGGACATCTGTTTGTATGGTTGTAGTCTTAAAAACACACACTCCCCTACTTCAAAACTTCTTTCACTACGATGTTGATCTGCTTGTTGTTTCATACGATTTTGTCCCATGGTCAGGTTGTCCTTTAATATTTGGAGAACTTGCTGTTGATGCTCGATGTGATCTTTCATTGCTTGAACCTTAGATTTTTATTTTAGAGAAGAAGTGATGGAAGGAGGGTGGTATCCATAGAGTGCCTTAAATGGTGTCATTTTTGTTGCAGTATGAAAGGAAGTGTTATACCACCATTCTACCAAGGGTAACCATTTGAACCATTGTGTTTGTTTATTAGAGACGAAGCAACGAAGGTATCCTTCCAGACATTTTTTCACTATCTCGGTTTGTCCATTAGATTGAGGATGATAGGATGAGCTATGAGCCAATTGAGTACCCAAACAAGAAAATAATATGTCCAAAAATGTCCAGTGAAGATGGGATCTCTGTCACTTACAATAATCTTTGGGTTGCCATGTAGCTTTTGAACTGTCTCCATGAATGCGGTGGAAATTGTACTAGCTTTGAAGGGATGAGAGTGTGCACAAAAGTGTGCGTACTTGGTCAGTCTATCAACAATCACCATGATGACACTCTTTCCTTTAGACTTCGGTAACCCTGTGATGAAATCCATGGAAACCTCCTCCCAACGCTGACTTGGGATGGCTAATGGTTGTAAAAGACCTGGGGTCTTAATTGTTTCCACCTTATTTTGTTGGCAAACCAAACATTCCGTCACAAACCTTTGAACATCATTTTTAAGGCCATCCAAAAAAAAATCCTTCTTGACCCTATGGTAGGTTTTTAAAAATCCTAAGTTCCCTCCTACTGAAGAGGTGTGCAATTCCAATAATACCTTTTGTTTGAGTTGGGATTTTTTACATAAATATAAGCGATATTTGTACCATAGTGAATCATTTTCCCATGTAAATGTATCTGATGTACTGGAATCCTGCTGCAACCTTTGAATGAGATTCCACACTTTTTATTCATTCTTCCATTCATCCCTTGCTTCTATTATCCAATCGGGTTGGATGACTGAGATAGAGATAGCACAGAGAAAGGACTCAACATCTTCATCCTTCCTTGAGTGCATCTGCCACAACATTTTGCTTCCCTTTTTTATAGATGATTTCAAAATCATAACCCAATATCTTGGTTACCCATTTCTGTTGTTCTTCTGAATATAGTCTTTGTTCCAAGAAGTATTTAAGACTATCATGATCTGTTTTGACCTTGAAGTGCCTACCTATTAGGTAAGGACGCCATTTCTTCATTGCATGTAGTATTTCCATCATTTCCTTCTCATAAATGGATTTGTGTAAGTCCTTTCCCTTGAGTGGTCTACTTTCAAAAGGTAGGGGCCTTCCTTCTTGCATTAGGACAACACCAATTCCATTTCCCAAGGCATCACGTTCCAAAATAAAGGTTTTTGTGAAGTCTGGAGTGGTCAAGACAAGAGCTTTGCACATCACCTCTTTAAGTTGTTCAAAAGATTTAGTTGCCTCTGGAGTCCATGAAAATGCATCCTTCTTAGTTAGTGCCGTTAAAGTTGTTGCTATTCTTCCATAGTGTCGAAAAAACTTGAGGTAGTAACCTGTCAAACCCATAAATACTCTAATATTATTCAATGTTTTTGGAATCGGCCAGTCCATCATGGCCTTAATCTTGTTAGGGTCTACCTTGACACCTTCATGAGATACAATATGACCCAAATAATCTACATCCTTCACTCCAAAGAAACATTTGGATGGTTTGGCATATAGTTGTTGCTCCTTTAGTAGTTGTAGCACCTTGTCAACATGTCGCACATGATCCTCCCAAGACTCTCTATAGATTAGTATATCATCAAAAAATACTAACACAAATTTTCGAAGGAAGGGCTTGAAAATGGAATTCATCAACCCTTGGAATGTGGAAGGTGCATTTGTAAGGCCAAAAGGCATGACCAAAAATTCATAATGGCCTTCAATTGTTGAGGTTTCAACCTTGTAGGTTGAGGTGTTTTAGAAAAAAGAGCATTATTCTCTCTATAGATGTTAGGATTGGTCCTTCTAGTAGCCATAGCCATATTTTTACTTTCAACATTTCTTGCCACCCTAAATGCATTCTCCAATGATTTGGGTTCCCAAAGGAGAACCTCATGTTGAATGTTATCTCTCAAAGTTTCTATGAATACATCAATCAAGTGCTCATCTGGAATATCTGTTACCTTTATATTCAATCTTTGGAAGTTCTCAATGTGATCTGTAACTGAACCCTTTTGCTTGAGATTTATCAATTAGCTAAAGAAGGTATTGCTCCTTGTATCCTCATAGTGTGCTATCATTTCTTCCATGAAAATTTTCCAAGTGATGAGTGATTTACGAGAACAAATCCATATATACCATAAAAATTGATTGGGTTCTAAATATAAAGAAGCAATTCATACCTTTTGTGTATGTGGAAAATTATGTAGATCAAAGAATTGCTCCATCTGAAGTATCCATGTGATAGGGTCCTTGCCTTCAAAATTCTGCATATCGATCTTAGGAACGTGGTTGGTCTTCAACCAGAAGTTATAGTTTCTCCATTCTTGATTCACCTTCCTTGTGTCCTCATCATGAATTTCATGGGATACATTTTCACTTTCAGGTGTCCTCTCTATTACGAAATTTTTCAATCCTTCCATGATCTCCTCTTTTAAACCATCCATCTTAGTATTTATTGCCTCCAACTTAGCTTCCAACTCTTGTGGTTCATCTTTTGTTACTATCTATTGTTGTAAATCATTTATGTCCCTACGCATTTCTTCACCTTCATCAAGAGTCCAATTAGGATTTTCTAGAGGCTTATTTGGTGTAGAAGTTCCCTTTTTGGGTGGCATGTTGGCCAAGTATCACTTTTGAACCTTGATTTTGAGGTGGTTCTGCTAGACAATCTTTCTTCTTTTGTATCTCCAAAGTTTCAGCCCTTGTGGGCATGAAACTTGATTTTTTGTAGTTCTCTAATATTTCTTCTCTGCAATGCCATGGGTCTGATCAAAATTGGATGTGCCAAGTGGAATTTACAGTAACTTCCCCACAACTTGCTGATTTTTGTCCTTTCTAGGAGATCTCACTTGTATAGCATGCCTCACACAAACTGCATGATATAAAATTATGAAATGCATACCCAAAATACTACAGAATGTCCACTATCCAATGAATTTGGTCTCACTTAATTTGGATACTCTAGGAAGAAGTTATGATTGTTTTACCTAGAACACCTTCTTGAGACTAGTCAATAGGACTAGTCACATACCCTATCTTCCACAGGGTGTATATACAAATTTAAGATGACCCAGAAGCTGAAATTTTTACCATAGATACCTTAATAATTTCTCTGAATATCCTCTGGAGTTTAGGGTCTGAAACATTACATAAAAGTTTTTATAGCGAAAATTCCGCAATGACTCAACTCAGGATGATTCCAGAACCCTATCTTGCACAGGCTGTATCTCCGAAATTATAAGGCCCCAGGAGCCGAAATTTTAAACCAACGTACCTTGATCGGTCTACTAAATATCCTCTAAGTTGTTCCTTCTGAAACATTGTAGAAAAACATTTATAGCAAAAATTCCAAGGTGTCTCAGATGTAGTAGCAAAAATCCAAGACCTTGAGCTTTGATACCATATGTTAAGAACCAAATATCAATATAGCATAGAAAAACCTCAGAATAAGTACTCAACACCTTTGAAAAAGAGAGAAAATCATATAATAATCCTCTTCAAGGGGGAAACCTCCTTATTCCCACATAAATGTGCAATTACAAGATGATTCAAAATGAAAATGTCTCCTTGGTATATAGAGGAGACTAGGAGGTATTACAACTAATGGACTAAAGCCAACATAAATAAAATAACATTACTAATATAATATGCCCTAATTAAGGGGTAATGAACCACCATTTAGGGCTTAACAAGCAACACCATGTGTTGGGTGAATATGCCTCTATTATATTCGTTCAGATGTAAATGGATACAACTCTAATAAAAGAAACTTACATTCAGTAACACTATCTCCTACTAATCTGCAACATCCTTATTCAGGCATACTATGCATCTAATTATACAGGAGGTCCTCTAGGGTTCCCTCCAACTACCCATCTAATCGAAGTAAAATATTACATCTACTTAGTCATATTACAATAAACATCTATGACATACAATTTAAGGTGAATGTTCAGATCCACGCCAAAATCAAATAACTCAAGGACAATCTAATCTCTTTTGGTTTGACGCGATCGTTCAAACTTCGATCATGAAAAATTCTTTGATCCATCATTTACTTAGAAGTTCTTTGAGATATGACATCTTTCAAAATTTAAAATTTTACTCAAAAGGCATGCTAGGCATTGTGCTTTCTTCCACATGTGTTCTGATGATGATGCTTTGCATCATACTCCACTTCTGGTAAAATCATGAGCTCCTACTCATGGATCCCTTTTCTATGTTGTTGAGACCTTCCAGGGTCCCATAATTTCTCTTGGAGCTATCCATATGCTCCTTTTCCTTGTTGCTTTTTCTACCTTGTTGCTCCTACAGTTTCCTTTCTGTTCAATCCTTCCTTGTTGATTGCTTCTTGTGCGGCTTCTAGCATCAATATTTTAACCTCCTCTATCACCTCTTCCAGCTGGTCTAATGGCTGGCTCTTCTCCTTCATCACATTCTGTTACATCTCCCTTTCATCCACTTCCACCTTGACTTGTTGGATTAGATGACTTTGCAGCTTTACCCTTCTCTCCAGGGCCTTCGGTTCTTCACATAGATCAACAAAATCCATGCTATATGTTGCTCTCTTCTCTTCTGCTGTAGGTTTTTGTTCTATAGTTATCTCCTGCTCAGCTTCCCAGATGAATTTTTTTTTCCATTCCTCTGAATACTCATCTTCTTCTGTTGTAGATCCCAATTCTATGGTTGCCTCATGTTCATCTCCCTGGCTGGAAATTTTGATAAATTCCACTGAATTATCTTCTTTCTCCATCTCTTGGGCACATTGAAATGTGTGCTCTTCCTCCTCCCTACCAATATGATCAATATGACCCTTCATGTTATCTTCATCTCTTGTGGCACTAGCTGGACACTTTGCTGCATATTTCAATTCTACAGTCTCACCACTGAGCTGTTTCTCAACTTCCTCTTCTGACAGATTGACTTCTCTCAGCTCCTCTGCTGGCATATCTGCAGTTTCCTCCAGTTGTTCCTTGGACTGGTATGCTTCTTCACCTATTTCCAACCTAGCCTGTTTGATGTTCATGCTTTGCACTATAACCCTTCTCTCCAGGGCTTCCATTTCTTCTGTTGTATCTGCAACACATATGTTAGCCTCTGTTTGGATGATTGGCATGAATATTTTGATTCCTCCAATGATCAGAATGCACCTCTGATCTTCCTCTTTTATGGTGGAAGTATTTAACTTCTCATCAAATTCATTCACATGGTATATAAACCCACATAAGTCTTCATACAGATGAGGTATTTCTTCTTCCTCCCTAACACATGTCAACATTCCTTGTTGATATGAACTCTCCTCTGAGCTCCTGATACTTTCAGACAGTCTCATTTTACCTCCCTTGCCCACCTAGAAATCTATGATTTCTCCCTTACCTTCGTGGAAATTTATGATATCTTCAATTGATCCCATCTCATTGCCCACCTGGAAATTTGAAAATTCATTTCTTCCCTCCTGGTAGTTTATGAGACCTTTAACCGATATCCCTTCCTCATCACTGAGGATTTTTCCAACTTTTGGCTCACAAATTCAAACCAACTCCTCCTTTGTGTCACTAAGGTTTCCAGCATGCCTCAACCACTTTATCAACATTTGTTGTTGCCTTATGGATAACAACTTACAGACAATCCACCTAGATTTCCTCTTCAAAGGCCATTCATATATCCAACGTTCCTTTGCCTCCTGCTGCATATTCAATGCCAACTCCTCCATTGTTTCTCTAATCACCCTGAGCTCTTTGTCTATCTCAACTTTGTTTTTTTGGTGGTCTTCTCCTTGACCACACCTATGGCCTTCAATAGCCATCTCTGTCTGCCTCCCTCCTGGCAAGTCTGTTGATCACTCTTCAACTGAGAGAATCTCGATATTCTCCTTTCACCCCACTTGGTTGTCCATTTTTTGTTGCACACGTGCAACCATCATTCACATAGTATCACACTTTGTTTCTTCTCTCACCGGCTGTCTACAGGAAAATTTGTTCTTATGAAACTAATTGATGTTACCAGACTACCTTTTCTCTCCATTGCTTGTTGTATGCAAGAAAATTTTGGCTCTGATACCACTTGGTGGCATTAGACAAAACATTTTCCTAGGCTCTGATACCACTTGACAAAGACCCCCCCTACTCTCCCTTGGGGGTTGCACGACTTCGATCAAGGATTGTAAAATATTCTCAAGTTGGATTATCTCCTCGATACCTTACTGGTCTCAAAATAAATCAAACACATGTCCTGTTATCACCCAAGGCACAGGTCATATGGCACCTTCCTCACTCCGGTCTGATCATCTTTTGTCGTCTCTCAGGTTTTCATGGTCCTGATCCGGTCATTATCGATTTGTTCATTGATAGACAGTTCAAAGTGATTGTGGGGCACCAACGCGATCTCTCTTTATCAAATTGTTCAATCTCCTCAATCAGAAAAGTAATCACCCAACTCAATCTAATCATGGTCATTGATCCCCCGTCCTGACGAGATCAATGACGTTGGTGAATTGCGAGACATGAACTAGAAAGTCTGCTAATTTTACCTCTTCTCTCCATAATGATTCACCACCATCGATCTCCATTCATAGATCAACGAATACTCGCGGGCCCTGCTTTCTTATCTTTTTCCCCAAAGATTAACACCAACGAGCACTAGCTCCTTCTACTAGCCATTCTTTGCATGTGACCTTGGGCTGTGATCCAAGGCTTAACCTCTTGGCAGTTCATGACCTCAGAACGTTCAAATAGGACCAAATAAACAGTCCTCATCCTCCTTCACAACCAATGGTCGAGATCTACTTTAGGACTCCACCCTTCGGGATTTCAGGATGTTCCAAAATCCACTTTTCCCTAGAGTATTTTGTACCTCAAGTTCTATATCAGGCACCACGTGTCCACCCAAATCAACGGATATAGTCTACTTCGGGACTTCGTCCTTCGAAAGTCTCATCTTCTCCACACTCACTTTCTCCCGGAGTGGTTTCACCTAGAGTTCACAATAAGTTGACACGTGCCTCCCACAGGTCGATGGCCACAAGCCACTTCAGCTATTCGAGCTTCAAGAGTTTCAAACTCTTTGCCTTTGCTTTATCCCAGAGTTCTTTCACCTGGAGTTCATGATGTAATGATGCGTGTCTCTCACATATCGATGAATATGATTAAATTTGGCACTTCAAGCTTCAGGAGTTTCAAACTTTCCACACTTGGTTCCTCCCGAAATACTTCCACCCAAAATACACAATCTATCCATGTGTGTCCTTCTGGATTTGACGGGCACGATTCACTTAAGCTCTTTGGGATTCGGGAGTTTCAACTCTTTCAAACTCATTTTTCTCTCAGAGTGGTTTTACCTGAAGACAAATAATGTTTTCCATGCGTCCTTCTGGATCTGACGGACCAGATCTTCTTCACTCCCTTCGACTTCCTTTCGGAGTGTTAGGCCTCCAAACTTTCTGGTCTTTTACCACATGTTCTTTGCAATGGATGTTTGCGATATACTTCGACCTTCAGGACTTCAGGAGTTTGTCACACTCCACAATTGAAATCTTCTGAAGTGAATTTCCCTGAAGTCTCATATCTATTGACACGTACCTCCTAGTGACCAACGACTAGGATCTATTTTGTCCTTTGACTCTTCGACGATTTCATTCTCTCCTTGTCTACAAAACTTCTGAAGTTATTTCTCTCTGGAGTTGCAGATATTACACCACCTTTCCCTCTGGATGATGGATGGTCCCTAACCTCTTCAGGACTTCGGAGAATCCTCGCTCCTGTGTGCACACAGATACTTAAATCTTGTGCACTTTTCACAAGTCCAACGATTTGGAATGATCCCACTCCCTCCTGGATGGATCTTGATTGATAACTCGTGAAACCTTCAAAGATCCATTCCCTTTGAAGATTTATCCTCGCTATCTCTCTTGAGCTTTATTTCTCAAACCTTTTGACTCCTTATGGGGCTACTTTGACACTTAGTCGAACTTCTAATATGTACACTCCTTGCAACATATTCCTACGCAATATTTAACTTCTTGCAGGTGACTGTGCACACCTTGTAGCAGTCCCTTTTCCCTCCTTTCAAATATAAGTTTCACGCTATCTCTTCTAAGATTCTAAGTCAAAATAGACTTTGTCAATGCACTCCTTGCGTACTGTATGCACACCTTTCATTAACTCAGCGAAGAGAAATAATTGGAACTTATCCAAATACTTCATAGTATCATATGCTCAATAACATAACTCATTCATTCATTAAAACAACAAATAATAGGGAAACTGTAAACAGTAGAAACACCATGCGTTGGGTCAATATCCCTCTGTTATATTCATTCAGATGTAAATGGATACAACTCTGATAAAAAAATCTTACATTCAATAACAGTGTCTCCTACTAATATGCAACATCCTTATTCAGGGATACTATGCATCTACGTATACAAGAGGTCCTCTAGGGTTCCCTCCAACTACCCATCTGATTGAAGTAAAAGCTTACAACTACTTAGTCCTATTACAATAACTATCTGTGACAGACAATTTAAGGCGAATGTTCAGATCCACGCCAAAATAAAATAACTCAAGGATGATCTGATCTCTTTTGGTTTGATGCGATCATTCAACCTATGATCATTAAAAATTCTTTGATCCATCATTTAATCAGAATTTCTCTTAGATACACCATCTTTCAAAATTTAAAATTTTACTCGAAAGGCACACTAGGTGTTGTGCTGTGTTCCACGTGTGTTCTGATGACAATTCTCCTGCATCAGGAAACAACATCAACCCGAAAGAAATGGAAATAAGTTTTAAAGATGATCCATTAGGGAAAACATCCTAAGAAGAACTATAAAAATTGGCATTTGGATGCATATATAGATGAAAGGTGTCAGGATATTTAATTGTATCTTGGACGATACAATTCCAAGGGGGGACAAATTGCAACTAAAAACATGGAAGGGCAAGATATATAAGACAAATTTGATGTGGATGATAACATTGTCTACCTTAAAATGAGGGAGTGAAGGGGAAGTGAATAAATGAATGAATTCTTGTATATCAAGATTTATTTCAAGAAAAATAATGTTATATATGTATATGTATATGTATATATACACATATACATATACATATATAGATTAGAAACAGATGAACCTAGATTAGAAACATGGTGTTAGATTTTATGAACCTAGATTAGAAACATATGAGCATCCACAACCATGTTATCATTGGGTTGGTTGGAAAATAATTTTATTACGAGGACTAGAAGGCATTATTAGGTTAATATTTTTATAAACATTGTTTTCAGTGATGAGGTGGAAGATGTTGTATAACCACTTGATACATGTAATGTTTGGAAGCCCTTGTGATATAAGAAACATATTGGAAAATAAAAAAATAAAGTAGTGATTAGTCAAGGGTGGTGATACATACCTCATAAAGGCACACAAAGGGAACATTCAAGGTTCTATAACAACAACGAGTTTGGTAAAGAAACCAATTGACATAAAACAAAAGAGGATTTCCTTCAAGGAAGTGTAAGAAGGGATAACAAACAAGAAGGAAGCTATGTGATTCTATCTTCTGCATAATGAATCTTTTACAAGTCCAAAATCATTCCAAGATGGTGAGTTGTGACCCAAATAGATAAAGTGCCAAGTCTAGTTTAGAAATTTATATGTGGATGGGTTGAAATAAGACTAAATTTATTGGTTTGATGTCTAAGAACCCAAGAAGTTGGATAATTATATGATGGAATTATATAATTTTCCTACCCAATGTCCATCATTGACTTAGTCAATATGTTAAATGATTGTGTGATTTTTCTTTGAGTGATCAAATTTTACTTTCTTTTGAATGAGACAAATTATTGATTCCTTGGAGACCAAATCAAGGATATTTAATGTAAGTTCCACTAGCTATTTATATTTAATAATTTTACCAAATGAGAAATTGAATGGGTTGTTTTATTCAAGGTTGATAGATTTGGAAATATTTTTTGAGTCTTAGAACATATTATATAAAATAGTGGAGAGGGAATACAGAAGGGGACCCATCATTGTGTTTCCCAATAATTGAACATGATAGAAAAATAGAGAAGGATAGATGATGATCCATAAATAGCCATGGACATTCCACTAGGATAGTTTATTAAAACAAATCTTACAAGTTTCTCTAAACTCTTGTTATGAATTGTTTTTATTAAGATTAATATTTAATATTACTACCTTAGCGCATGAAATATTGAAATAAACAGAGTCTAAAATGATACAAGCTAAATAAAATGATACGCCATAAACATAATGAACACTAGATGTACCTTGGGAAATCCCAATAAGGGAAAAAACCAACTATAAGGTGAGGATTGTATCTTTTGTTTTTCTTCTTAGTGGTGAAATTCAAATACAAATAAATTGGAATCATTATGGAGTCCCCATTAACACTATATTCTATATGCCTACTATAGGATCTTCTATTTCTAGCATTATGCTCCATCATTTCACTCCCTTTCTCTACTCAACTATGGAACAATCATTGATACCAAAATGAATGGAACCCCTTCCTATCGTAGTGTCCCAATATTTAACAATGTCTTGATAGTCATCAAGAATTAGGGTTAGGGTTTTTGTATGATCCAACTGCTAATTAGGCATAGGGTTTTGGACCCTATAGAATATTCATGAAATTCCACACATGATCAACTCCATTTGTGAGTAATGGAAGATAACTTGGCATCCACTTAGTAACATGGTGGTTAAGAGTATAGGTCAAATTATTATTGAGGTGATGTCTATGTCATTGGAAATTAGCTCTAGATCTGTAGACTAATGTCGAGAGGCTAGAATTTGTTTTCATAAATATTTGACCAAAAAATAAAATTTTATGGCTCAAATAGGATATGGAATTTTCTAGACCACAAATAAAAAAAGTAGGAACTACCCATAAAATGGGCCCTACAAACCGATAGATCCATTTTTTTCACCTAGAATGTACCAAAATATATCAAAAAATATACAGTGATCCATTTTGGATGATACCTTCTCATTTTGGGAGGATTTTGGTTCCAAAACGTATTTGCTAAATGAGGTCAGGAATGTTTTCCTCTACCTTATCCTTGGAGTACCATTTGGCATAGCATGGATGTTGTCCTTTCAACCCAACCTGACAATGTTCATGCTACCATTATCTAGTTTTTCTAGATTTATTTCATAAAATTGTATCATTAACTAACTCTACTTGAGCCTCAATTTCTAATTCCTCTATGTTAGGTAATACTTTCCTACCAGCTTCCTAATATAATAAGGAAGGCTCATAGAGTTTTAAATTTTCCACATTCACTACTAAGTAAATGTGCATATATGGAGGTAGATTGAGTTTGTAGAAATTTTCACATACATTCTCCAACACTTCAAAAGGATCATACCTTAGATCCTTGATCTTGTTACTAGTAACATATAGTCTTTCTTTGTTTAGATGAAACCAAACTCCATATCATACCTTGATTGTCTTCTCAATTATGTGTTGTTCATTCCAAGAATTATACTTTTCTCGTGACTTATTTAATGTATATTGTACTTGAAAATGGATTTTTCTAGTCTTATTATTTATATCTTCAACCTTCAAGGATTATATTTTGGTGTTTTTCCTCTCTCCTTTTTTTCCATATAAAACACCTAAGGGAGAAGCATAAAAATATCAAAAAAAAGTTTCAAATTAAGAATTAATTGAGTGTGGAATACTTTGTTATGATATTGTTGAATATAAATCAAATTTGCATCCTAGTTCCTTGGAAAGTTATTATTATAACCACGTTGGGTAAATTATATCAAAATTTTTCCAGACATTAAATTATCAACCAAGAGGTTCGTAAACTTATGGGTGCAAGCACAGGAAATGAATCATTATAGGATATTATAACCCATGCTAACAACTAATGCTAACAAAAAGTACTTCAAAATGAAACAAAAAAACTTCTCAGAAGGAAAGAAAATCACACCTCAAATCAATCGTTCATCAAAATGTCATCAATCCAATCTTAACTTCATCCGTATAATAAATATCAAGTATGAGTAGAAATGGAATAACTTTATATTCCATGCATAGATCTCTGATCTACGCATGATCATGTTCTCTGGTCCATTCACATCTTGATTTTTAATTTGTAGATGTTAAGGGTTGTCATGATATTTATATGCATAAATCCTAACATTAAATTTATCAATCCAGATGCTTGTAATCTTGTTGGAAAAATATATTCAAGAGTAGGAAACTAACTCTAAACTAAACACACTGAATTCAAAAGTACTTTGTTTGACAAGACACTTCAAAGACTTAGAATTAATTTTTCAAGTCTTGTAACCAGTTGTATCAATAGTTAACTTAATGACTTATCCATTTCATGTAGATTAATCAAACTTAAATGTAAAATGCAAGCATTAAAACCAAAGGATCTTATGTTGTGAGTTATAGTTTCGTGGGCTTTCAACTTCTATAGAAATCTCAAGTTCAAAAAACATTAAGATCTATGATGCACACCACACTCGGCCATCGACACACTTGTAAAACTTAAAAAATCATTAAAACCACACTTACATAAAGGAAAGTTACCATTGCAAAAAGGGAATATGAAAATAAATGAAAGACATTATACATCAATCAGATCTCCATTATTTTAGAGCAGGCCTACTCTATATATTAGAGAATTGAAACTAATCTACAACATAATTAAACAAATCTAATTGCAAACTACATGAATTATGAAACTACATCCTATAACAAAACAAGAATATAAAACTAGAAACAAAATAACACGAGATCTTATGAAATGTGTTCTATTCCATCATAGTTTCAATGTTTGCTCCAAGAGTCCTCCCTTTGAAATGGAGGAGACACTCCTATTTATACAAAGAATAAGATAACTAATAATTAATTCATATCCACAAATATCTCCTATATCCACAAATGTCTCATGTGGTTAAAACCATGTGCCAACAACTAGCAAGTAATATCTCTACATAAATCTCTCTTAATCAATCTTCCATGATTCTTCTCCATCCAAGATGCTTGAGTGAATCTTCCAAATCTTCATCAAATCTTCAAGGGTTTGAAGAGGAAATTCGAATTTGAGGCTATGTGGTCAAATATGACTTTGTTGGAGTCTTCATATATCCATGCAAACATCATAGAACTCATCCAACTTCGATATATAAGTGAAACCATGTTATTTTTCTAATATTTAATCATAAATTCACTTAAAGTACTAAAATAAATGATTTCGAAAATAACAATTCTAAATCCATATGAAATCATGAAAATGGTCTTAATGTAAGGTTGCATGAAAGAGGATTATGGTTAAAAGTGAAGTAAAAGGTTGGTAAAAAGGTGGTATTTTGGTGACCCAACAAGGGTTCACACACCAAATTATCAAAAACCTAAGAAAAAAATTAAAAACAAAGAGTAGTAATTAGTTCCTTTCATCAAATCTCCTTTTGATATCCAATATCTAATATTTCACCTTCAAAGACTAAGTATTCATGATCTATGTATATATAAGGTCAAATCTAACAATCATAATCCTAATCACTTGTCAAAAACTAATTTAAAAAAGTAGTAATTATGGTCAAAAAATTTACTCTAATTGTTTCTTTTAATCAATCATCTATAAGGATATCAAATCTCGAGTTGATGCTACTGATATTATGTCGAATCTCTTAGTCTATAGTAAAATCTTATGAATATATAATCCAACACTTATCCCAACATCAATACTCTTAATGCAAGGGATGTATGGTGGAATTGGACTTCCTTTATACAAACAATTTGTTCATATAGAGGTGTGACTCAATTTTTCATTCCCTATTTAGTATTAAATGCGTGATAAAAATAATAACGAGAATTATTGAAAAGTAATCAACAATCTTTTGGAATAAACTCTCATAAGGAAGATCAATCAATACATATCCATAATTCAATGTCTCTTCATAAGTGATTGAATTAACCTTTATCATACTGTATGATCTAATTGTAAAAACTATGAAATTTGCATCGATTAAAAAGCTCAACAATGATTGCAAAATAATAGAAAATCATTCAAAGATAAATGATCGTCCCTTGAGAATATGCAGATGATTTCATGAACTATTTTCAGAGTTCACACATTGACAAACTATATCACTCATTAAAAAAAATCTTGAGATTGTTCTTAGGTGAGAAATCCTACAGTCAACTATGAAAATCATATTCTAATGTTACAGGACTAAATAAAATATGGTAACAACTATACTAATAAAATGCAAGACTGTTATGCATATCAAGTGGTATTGCACTTTTCCATTTAGATATATTTTCTTTGTGTAAAGATAACTCTATCAACATCTTGTGTGTAATGCTCAACACATGTGTTTGATCTATGGAATGAGTTAAAATAATTACTTACCTGTTTAGATTTGTCCTCACAACACAACCCTAAATACACTCATTCATATTCAGGTGCTCATACAGTTTAAAAGTAATTAATCAACCTTTGATGAGTTAGATAATTGTGATACACCATAATTCTTATGTTGCATTCACTAAGAGAAGAAACCCAACATCACATAGTATCAAATTAACTCATAAATACAATATTCATCCACTAAAAAACATAGCATAGTCGGTAATGAAACAAATCACTAGTGAGATGTTTAGTTGTAATGTTAACATTGCAATCTAAATTGAAAATCAAGTATCTAATGATTACCAACAATATCTCAATCAAATGACAATTCTTGTCCTTGAATGTGACCACACAAACTACTATTCAATACTTAAATCGATTTCTATGATGCCAAGTGAAACTACTACAAAATGATACAAAATGATACAAAATGAAACTAAACTAAAATTAAATATACACCTAGCTCAGCATCCCAAGAGAGGTGGGACCTTGCGAATATTGGTAGTGATATGAAAGAACTCACAACATCACGAAAAAGAAGTCACCATAAACCAAATCTGCGATTTTATTAAAACAAAGTATTGGGAAGTTACAACGTTTGCATTACATTGGGATGGAACAAAGTTAAACAACATGTATAAAATTGTCCCATGATTACAAGGTTACTACCCCATTGTTTTACTCTACCTCTACATTTATACACAGAGAAAATTGAACTGACTGCCCAAATTTTTGAATTGGGTAAGATTTAAAAAACAACTTTTTATTAATCTAGATGAAGAAGATGACTCAATAACCATATACAAACTTCTTGCTAATTATTTCACAAACAAATATGTCTTCTTTGAAAATATGGAAATTGCATTTTGTCCTCTCTTTTTTTAACTCTAGGCGCAACTTGCAATCTCGGCATATTCATGATAAAGAACCAACCATAACTCACTAAATATGCCTTAATTTGAAAAACCTCCTTGAAATTACTCAATTTTGTATGTTGGGAACAAAACCCATGTTCCAGATTCTTCAGATCCAATCTCATATGCATGAAAATCGAGGCAGAAGTTGATTGTTTGAAAATTGCTTCCAATTTGAGTTGAACTGTTGATTATGAGCCGAATTTCCACACATGTGACTTGGGAATTTTATAATGAACATGAGAGCATGTCGACGTTGCTACGGAGAAAACCCATGTTCTCGATTTTTGCTCGGAGATGCACCAATAATCTAAGCTACAATATCATGTATAGGAACTACAGGTACATGAATGTTGAACATGCTCTTTAAGATTGACAAATTTTTTTTGGAAGATTGGAGAGGACCACTACAAATATAATAATACTTTGAATATCATTTTAATAATATGCTTGATCTACAAGAATTGTTAACATGAACCATCATCAACAAAACTATGATATAATCGTCTTTAATCACTAAAAACATAGAAAAATGATGTATTAATCCATTGGATGTAGAATTATGAATAATGATGATCAATGAGGGTTTATGGTGTTTATTAATAACAACATGTGGGAAATTGTTTAATAATAATGACTTTATTGGGTGGAGAAATATGAAAAAAATGGAGCACAACAAACTCCTTAGAATCTGAACTAATGGTGTATTCACTACTTCTATCTATCCATTTGTATATGGATAGAAAGTTATAGATATCTTCAACTTGGTGTCCATATTATACAAAAGTGTAGTCCAAAAGGGACTGAGAAATCTATTATCCCTAATCGAGATGATGCACCTTGGTATCATCAAGTGCACCTAAGTCTTTTCAAAGAATATGTTTTCTACATCTTATCCCTTAATGGTATTTTTACAAGACATGAGAATGCACATCCTCTTAAACTTGTCAACTACCACAAATAGGTTTCCATGTCCCTTCTTGGCTCTTAGAAAACCACCCATGAAATACATGGATATCTCTCCCATGGTCTAGTAGGTTTAGGTATGGGATGGTATAAACCGTGCTTCCTATTATTGGAATTGCTAGTATAGTAAAGTATTCATCCTTTAATAAAATAAGCTACATATTCTTGCATTCTAGGCCAATGCACATAACTTTGTAAATTGGGAACTATCTTCCCAACAACAAACTAACCTACAAATTTGGTGTGAAAATCCCTCATAAGATGCAAACTTTCACCTTTAGGAGCATAGATCTTGTCTAGATTGTAGAGAAACCCATTCTGGATATGATAGTCATGTTTTTCATCACCTTCTTCTACACGAAGTTATCCTTGTAGTTACTAAAATACTCCTTGATGTTCTCATTTTCTATGTATTCCTATTTATATACATCATAGGTAAAAGGCTCCATATGCATAATAGTAATAAATTCTATGATATTGGATGTGGGTGGCCTTGAGAGCATGTTTGAGAACTTACTAGTTCTACCCCTTTTATAATTGATGATAGATGAAATTTTTATAAAACCCCCATCCACTTGTTACAATGTTTCATTTATTGGAGCTTATTGTAGGCTTTAAAATACTATAGTGGTTGGTGATTAGTGTGGATGATGGTCTCTTTGTCTATAAAATAGTTCTTTCCTTTCTTAATAATTTGAACTAGAGCATATTTTTTCTTGTCATATGTGGGTAATTCAATACACTGCCATGGAGCATCTCTTATTGATATCATGCTATATTACCTTCCTAAATCAAGACTACTCCCATAGCATATCCAATTTCATTTGTCTCTACTCTAAAGGGATTCTACAAATTGGGTAGTGCAAAAATTAATGATTAACTAATATTTCATTTTGGATTTCAAAATATTTTTGTTGATTGTTTCCCCACTGAAAAATATTTTCTGGTTGTTATAACATGGAGTGGTGTATCTATAGTAGAAAATTTTGAGTGTTCTTATATGTATTCAATTATATCAATAGCATTTTCACATTTAATTCTTATCGACCAAGGATACATATGTACTCTCAAGGTATTGTGCACTTTTTGTGCATAATACATACACTTGTATTGATTGCATTAGTCATTTTCTATGACGTGGGTAAAATTTTGATCTACTAGCAATATTTATTCTAATTACACACTTGAAAATAATAGAAATAAATTTTCAAACAAATTATTACTTCATCAAAGGAGATGACATAAAAATAAAATAACATCATTGGAAAACTTCTAAATATGATAACTTTGATTCTAAAGATATTGTATGGTTCTCTTATGGAATTAATACATAGGCATGCTGCTACATACAATCCCTTTCTCTATAACCATACTCAAGAAGATAACTATCATTCTAAATATCCATCTAATTCCAATTAACATTAACAAGGAAACTAAAATACTATGCTCAGAAAACTATGTAGCAAAAATTAATTCTATACTGGAAACAAAGATATGTACACATACAAAAAGAAGATATATGGAAACTTTGTACCTCTAGAGTAGTCCCTTACTCCTAAGTTCCAGCTTCCCTAGAAAACTATGAAAATGATGCTACAACACTCTTAGATTTTAGATATGAAAAATCACTTTTCATTAGTAGAAATATCAATGTCTATAACTTTATATATCGACACTTACTAACTCATGTGTTCATTCGCCTCCTAGATAGTTATGGAGTCTTTTTCCTTACAATATATAAAAGAGTGGGCTTCATGCCATTTTTAGAGTAAATAAATAGACAAACAATATTTATGAAATTGAAAACAAACATAACAAGAAATAATGACAAATATCCCATGTTCTCCATCGCTATGGTTGAGAAGAGAAATTCATGTGGCTATCAACACTCCATCCATGTCATTGAGGGTTGATCTAGTTTCAATTTGTTGAGAAAATGAGTTGTAGACTATGCCTACATACCTGACATGATGTTGGATGAAAAATCAACAAATATAAGATAAGACCCTCTCCATAAATGACACAACCAGTGCTCATATATTTTGTGAAGTATGTATATTGGTGCACTTAATATAAAATTGGTTCAACATACTCGAGGAATCATAAATCACTCATGTTCATTATTTAATTTGATCCCTGGGTTGTAAAAATGTGCCTGTTCAACCATAGAAGAGATGGAAATGAAAGGAATCCATTTATTCTAGCTTCAAAAGCGGCCCTAAACTCATTCATATGTCTTAGAACATAATAATAAATCAAGTCTTAACATATAACAAGATGTTAATAACAAATTAAAGTTAGCCTATGATAACAATTGTAGATAAGAAAACGACTAAAGAGAAATCCAACATATCTAAGAGATAATTATTGATATATATTCATTTTATAGCCAATAAGTGTATTAAGGTAGACAAAAGGAAGGTTTTAGAGGGTAACAAATATACCATATAGGAGACTCATCATCTCTCCCCTTCCAAAATATTTGTATTTCCTCATGAAACCTACTACTCAACCTCTTAGAAACCTGCATGAACATCATTCCAGTTATAACTTGAGTGACTGAACTCCTCTAAGGTATACAATCCTAAGTTCCTCTCTGTTAGGATATTTGGACACTTGGGAGTTAGTTAAGATCAACTTGGTCTAATGTGTCATTAGGTAGAACTGTGTTTCTTTAGTATGAATTTGTAGTTAGGTAATCCAATGACCATGATAAGTTCCTGACATAGAGAGATCCAACAATTCATATTATCCTCAACTTAACAACTACATTGATCCATGCCTTAACACTGATTGTTCCATGATCTCTATTTAAATAGCATGGAGGGTGATTTTTCGATGATTCATTGTCAGAAACTCTCTTGTAAATCTCTCTATAATATTTTTTGTTGAATTAATGAATTTTTCCAAGTGGCCATGTTGGTTGGGGTCATCGATGTTTCTGCATAAGGGTTTTACCATGTAAAAACATCGATGTGTTGATCTTCGATCTGGTTGTGTGAGTGGTTATTGAAGTTGTTCATCCTATGTTGGAATAACTATGTTGTTGAACATGGTATTATGGAATATTTGAATACCTTCTCATGTTGTACATCAAGATCATGAAGTTGTGTTACCTCATATATGGTTTCTCCTATTTCTATACATTTTTGGGCTGATAGGACTATTCTAGTGCATCTAGGGTACTCTTTTCAATTAGGAAAACCTTTTGTTTCACTGAAAAAGGTTTCTTTTTTCCCAAGATACAACCATTTCAGTCAGTTTCAAAGGTATAAATCCTGAATACACCCTTCTAAATTTTTATGGAGATAATATTTCATTTTTATTTCAATTATTTGTTTTTTATTTCCAGGTTGCTACTCTTTTTTTATTTGCATATGATATTTTCCATTCTCTATATGCGATCTCAACAAATCATAAACATAGTGGAAAGGTTTTTCCTGTCTACATATGCTCTTTGTCGTCCTTTCTGTGCGATATTGGTAAATTACAGACATAGGGAAAACTTGAATTTTCCGAGAAAGCTAATCGATATCTAACTCTTGTTTCCATCAAGAAGAGAAATTGTTTTCTTGTGTGAAAATAGTTTTTTTATGAGAATGATCTCCAAGACCAACAACAACAACAACAACCCC
>SNQJ01S0126701.1:12635-26306 GCA_010110895.2 Picea sitchensis
TCTCAAACTCCTTTGCAAGGTCATCCTTGCATGAGTGTATCAACTGCTCATCACCAGTCAATTATAAATCATCAACATAAAGAACAATGATTAAAAGCTTACCCTCCACCAAAATTTGGTATAGGTTTGCATCCACTTCACTTTTGGTGAAGCCCAATCTAGTGAAATAGTTGTCTATCCGAGTGTACCAAGCACGGGGTGCTTGTTTCAGCCCATACAATGCTCTCTTGAGTCTGCACACATGCGACTCCCTATCAAAGGTCTCAAAACCTTATGGTTGTTCAATGTACACTTCTTCCTCAATGATCCCATTGAGAAACAAAATTTTTACATCCATCTGATGAATGCGCCAGCCCATCTGCGCTGAGAGTGTAAGGATGGATCTTATGGAAGAGTACCTTGCGACAGGTGCAAAGGTCTCATCATAATCTATCCCCTCGATCTGTGAGAATCCTCGGGCCACAAACCTGGCCTTTTATTTCTCCACACTCCCATCAACAGCTTTCTTTACCTTGTAGATCCATCTCGAACCTACCACTGATTTGTCGACCGGTCTTGGGACAATTTCCCATGCACTGGTTTTGATAATGGAGTCATACTCCTCTACCATAACATCAACCCAAGTGAGGTCCTACACTACTTCCTGAAAGGAAGATGATTAAGTCACAATACATTTTCTCATGAGAGCCATGTATCCAGCAAATCGATCAGGAAACTGTCTCTGACTGTGATGTGAAGTAGGGGCTCCTACATTCTGTGTAGCATCTAGTCTCAATCTGTCATCTTCCGTGGTGCGCTTTCTTCCATTTTTGATGGATGGCTCTTCTTGAGTGGTTTCCTCCACTCCATGAACCTCCTCATGTGGTTGATCCACATCTTGAGACTCATCTTTGGGAACCAACAGTTCCTCTTCTGCATGCAAGTCTAGCTCCCTCTCAAGCGAAAACCGCATGGCTTTCCCCTCATCGAATTTTATATCCCGTCGCATAACAGTCATCTTACTGTTCAACAAATACACACGATAATTATGGGGTGTTTCTATGTGCACCACAAATATCCCAACTTTAGCAGTTGGTTTCATCTTCTTCCTGGAATCCTTGGTCACATGCACAAAAACAGATGAGCCAAAAATTTTAAAATGAGAAACATCAGGTTTCTTACCAGTGAAAGATTCTTCAGGTGTACTCATGCCAAGTGTTCTATGAGGACAGCGGTTCTGCACATAAACCACAGTATTGCATGCTTCTACTCACAAATGCATTGGTAGGCTGTGATCATGCAACATTGCTCGTGCAGCACCCACGATCATTCTGTTCTTCCTCTTCGCGACCCCATTTTGTTGTGGGTTATGAGGCGCTATGAGTTCTCTTTGAATTCCTTCTTTGATACAAAAGTATTTGAATTCGTTAAAGATCCATTCTCCACCATTATCACTCCTTAGAGCTTTCACTTGCTTCCCCAACTCTTTCTCCACCAATGCTTTAAACTCACAGAACTTTGAGAATGATCCTTTTTCTGCATAAACAATATCCAGCATTTATGAGAAAAGTCATCAACAAAAATGACATAATACCTAAGTTCTTTTGTTGAAGCAACCAAGAATGGTCCACGCACATCTATGTGAATTCTCTCCAGTATCATCGAAGCATGGTTCTCCTTTTCATGAAAGGTGGAATTTACATACTTCCCTAGGGTGCACCCCTTTCACTGATCTAACTGAGCAAGTGTTCCCATTGGAAGTCCAGTAGATATTTGTTGCATGATATTCAAAGCTCCATGATGAAGATGGCCCAATCGCCTGTGCCATAATTCACCCTCATCCCAGCTCATCACTTTTTCTGCCTTTCCCACCATGGCACCGCAGTCTTCTACCTCCAACATGTAGAGATTCTTAACTTGAATCCTTATCTTCTTGACTTGACCCATTGCTTTATGTCGTAGGAAATATTTTCCACCGCTGAAAGTAACGTCATAGCCTTTGTCCTCCAACATTGCGACTAAGACTAGGTTTTTCTTCAGACCTGGAACATGCATAACATTTTTCAATTGAAATGGTTTACCTGACTCCCTTAGAAAGGTAATGGTACCAATACCAGTTTCATTGTATCATCAATCGTTGCCCATATCTATATGCATTCTGAGATCTTTCTCCTCCAAGTCACTAAAAGACTCTTTATCTCCCATCATGTGGTAGGAAGCGCCACTATCCAAATACCACACCGATCCCTATGCACTTGAATCCATGCATGCAATCAAGGAAAATTCAAGTTCAAATTGTGAGACAAGAGCCTCACCGATTGCAACTCCAACAACTATCTTGTTCTTCCTCTTCTGCGGACAGTTAGTAGCGAGATGCCCATGTTCGTGATAGTGAAAACACTTCACTTTGGACAAATCTAGCTTATTGACTTTAGACTCAGATTTTGAATGGAATTTATTCCCTTTCCATTTCCTTTCCTTGGCAGTCAAAGCACAATCCTCTTCATCATCACTCTTTGATGAAGATCCATCTCTGGTGTTCTGCCTGAACTCCTCTTACACTAGATCTGACCATAGTTGTTCCCAATCTGGCAATTTTTCCCTTCCATTGATAGAGTCTTGATAACTGTGCCAACTCTGGGAAAGTCCTAGGAGAGCCAAGCTCACCAAATCATCAGCAACGACTGTTATCCCACACTTCCAATCTCATCCTGACATTGGACAAACTTCGTGAGATATTTTGGAATGGTGTCACCCTTCTCCATCTTGATCTTCCTGAGTTTATCTTTGAGCGCCAATTTTGTATGGTCGTTGTTGTTTTGGAACAGATTCGTCAAAACCTTCCACATTGCATGTGGTGTGGATTTCCCATGGAGACTTGAGACAATGTGGTCTCGTACTCCCTCCAACAGAATCCTCCTCGCCTTTTCCACTTTCTTCTTCCATGCATCAATATTTGCAATGTCTGTCGCATCCAGATTAGGAACATCTTTGTCAATGTAGTCCTTCAAGCCATTGTCTTCGAGTACTGCCTCCATCCCGTCCTTCCAAGAAATGTAGTTCAAGCTGCCCTCGAGTGCATACTCCAACCTCAAGCCATTGCAATACATTTCGATCTTGAATCAACTGTAGCACCAAGAAAGTCCTGCAAATTCGAATGTTATCCAACCACAAACTCAACTATTGCAATCCCTCTTTCCCTGGGAGCTTCGCACCCCACTTGAGAATAGCCTAAGGGAAGTTCGCACCCTACCAGTGTCTAGCCTGTGAACTGTTTGAGAGAGTTTGTACTGTAATGCACTGTGGGGTGAGGGAAGTTCGCACCTCTCCTTCAAGCAGCCTATGAGAATCTTAATGAAGTTCGCACCTCTCCTATGAGTAGGGTGCGAGAATTTCTTCTCCGATAAATGCATGTAGTTTTCAGTACTAAGGTTCTCACCCTGCTAGAGACGGGACCTGTGAAAATACTATTATTTTCACACCTCACTTTCGTGGCTCCGTGGCTCTGATACCATGTAGAAATTTCAATACAAATTAAGTATTTCCTGTGATTCTCCTGATCTAACAATTATATGCCACTGTTAAATACAGAATCGTTTTTACTATTATTCTTGCGGAAAATTAAACCACGATCACAAAATGAAATATCAAGAACACATAACACATAAGTTTTTCCGGGAAAGCGTAAAGCTAAAAACCCCACTATCATATATTATGTATATCACGGATCATGAAAAAATATCATACAAAACTCTAATCCAAGAGCTCTTAATACAATACAATCATCTCACACTGTCATACAAATACTCAGCAAATACATGTGCCAATTTTCTGTGTCCAGACAACCTACCTCCTCTTCACAATCCCTACAATTAGAATTCCCACAATGAATCTGAATTGCCTAGTTTGCACATTCTCATGAGCATATGCATTGCATGTGTGATTGCATGAGTGCACTTCACTCAAATCACAACTGATAGCCAAGCTGTCCCTTTCACCTGTTATCTCAACCGGGTCTCTACTGGATCTGACATGCATGTAGTTAACCGTGGTGAATCTTCAGTTGCATGTGAGTTCACTGATTGTGAATTAATTAATAATTAATTCACTGAACTCTCACTAGTGCAAGTTTAGTTACAACTAGTACCACTGATCTTAACTCACTTAACTACACTTATAATTCTATTACAACTCCAAATCACTCAGTTATAAATGAGATAATAGATTAATATTTATTGTCCAATTTGTTTAAGGGAAAAGTAAATTAGACACATGTTTCTTGTTGACTTTTCAACAAGGGTGACTATGGAAATGCACCCGATGTGCCTTGGTAGGTAAATGTTAAATATAGTAACAACTTATGACTACAACAACTAAATTTATAAAATTTCATTATTTATTTTCTGATATTACTGCAATATTTCATTTTTTTAATGCTACAGATGAATTTCATAACTTGTGTTGATTGATTTATTGTGTCAACTTCTATCCAGGGTGACCATGGAAAATCACCCGCTACATCTGTCGAGGGTGACTGTGGAAATGCACCTATTGTGCCTCAGCAGGTAAATTTTAAATATAGTAACAACTTATGACTACAACAACTAAATTTCTGAAATTTCATTATTTATTTTTTGATATCACTGCAATATTTCATTTTTTAATGTTACGGGTGAATTTCATAACTTTTGTTGATTGATTTATTGTGTCAACTTCTGTCCAGGGTGACCATGGAAAATCACCCGCTACATCTGTCCAGAGTGACCATGGAAAGGCACCCATTGTGCCTCAGCAGGGAAATGTTAAATATAGTAATAACTTATGACTACAATAACTAAATTTCTCAAATGTTAAAGTTCATCTCATTAATTTTATTCATCAATGTATTGTGGCATGGTCAATGTAGGAAGACACCCACTGAGGATCTTGATGAGAACAAAATATTTTATTCCACTGACCCAATAGAAACTGTCACGAAGGCCTTGAAGAAGGAAAAGAAAGAATATCTAATTTTGTTTCGCAAAAGACCCCTATCACAGGAGGACGGGGCAAGAATTGCAAAGCTACAAAATGTAATAACTAATTTTGGGGTAAGTTTCATCTTCACATATTTTTAATAGCTATGAAAATTTCATATTTTTTTTTTTGTTTTATATTTTTTATATGATCTGATAAAGTAAAGCTTTACATTTGTAGGATTTTTTAAACCCTGTGCCCTGGGAACCTGTCGATCCTACAACTGCTATAGGTAGCAGTGATGGTCCAATGCAACAAAAAAGTCGACATAGAAAAGCATAAGTGGGGCTTTTTGACTCATGAGGTTCCCCTTGAATCCATCGATGAGCACAATGATGTTGAATGGCATGACACGCTGGAGCATGATGAGCCGGAGCCTCAGACTCCACATGACTCCGAAGAGGAACGTACTGTAGATGGAGAGGAAGCTATTTTGCATGGTGTAGAACGAATTAAAAGCACCGGATCACTAGATCTCACCTTTCTGGTGGATGACGCATGTGTTCCAAACAAGATTCAGAAGATTGCAGGTATTTGTTAATTAATTGATTCATTTTTATCATGAAATAGAAATGGACATTTGTTGAGATTATTATAAATTAATGGATAACACGTTTCTACAAGAAACAATGTTTTCTACATAAACTTGAATCACAGAGCCTTGGAGTTGTTTGGCCCCACATTCGCACACGGTGGAATGGCCAAGATAGCAAAAAGAAAGATGAATTGATAGACCACATAGTAAACTTGTTCGGGAATATGTTCAACAAGAAAGTGGCTACAAAGTTAGTCGGCGAGAATTTAAAATATACCACGGTCCAATATAGGGAGAAATTACAATTAGACCTCAAGCATGAGCACCCTCCCATGGTTCTAGAGAAAGAGTGGAAGGCCCTGATAGAGGATGCAAAGAAGAACTTGTTTAAAAAACAAGGAAGACATCCACGAGCTAGTCAAGAAATGTACAACACATGTCATATTATTAGTGAAATATGCTCACTTATGTTTTTCTTTCTTGTTTTAAGTAACAATTCTGATATCTAATTTTTTTCAAAAATTCCATATATAGGCAACCTGACACCTCCAAAGCAACCAAGGCTAGAATGGAAAAGCACGGGCAACATAAACTAGGCCAGGGTGGCTATGGAAAACTAAAATCCTGAATCGTAAGAATCAAATGATTAATTGTGGTTAATATTTATTTAACAGTAGCGAACAAATATATTTTTTTGTTATTGGTAATTTTAATGTTGTTATGCATTGCAGTTAAATATGTTCGACACATCTGCCACCGAGGAGGACCTAAAGCTTGGTTACAAACACGGTTTTAAAAGTGTGATTGAATATAGGAAAATCTTGGGGAAGACTCCAATCTCCCCAGTCACGCAAGTAAATAAAATGAATAAGGAAACCGCAATAGCATGCTTGTAAAGTCTATTCATATTTTATTATATCACCCTTAACTAAGTATTTATGTTTGTTTCCAAGAAACAGTGCAACTGCAGCAGTGAATCTAGCGGTATTCAGCAAACACCACGTCATACAAGGGTGGACATGTCCAATTATAGTGGGGAGCAAAGTACCCATTCCAGTATGTATGCTTCAAAATTAGAAATATTTATTGTGATTGTAGATATTTATTTCCTGACTTATACTTATATATTAGCTTCTTTAAATGGAAGAGAATGTATCTCAGGAGGGTGAACTGCGAGAGGAACCAAGTGGACAAGAAATTAACATACCAATTGTCACATCTACACAGATAGGTAAAGAGAAATATTGTAATGTTAATCAAAATAATGAATTAGTTATTTCAATTATATTTCAACATATCAATATGATCATTTTCGCTGTTGCAGTTCACACCCCTGCACAGATGCCTCGACACCCTTCTTAGCAATCCACCAGAAGTATGGTACATGAGCGCATGAAAACACAAATAATAGAAGGACAGGGCGCAAGAAACACAATGTCAAAGGATGATTATGATACCCCAATCATCAATTTTTTTAATGTAAAAAAACATAAATCACAGAAAAAATAGATGTATAACTTCATGACTTGTATTTGCATGTTTATCGATGATTCTAGTATGAAACATTTTTTATATGTATTACAACATTATGCTTCAATGTTTATATGTTCATATGTTCTGATGACTATCCTAGTTATGCATGAATGTCTATATGTTTTCTATATAAACAAAATCATTTGTTGGGTATGGGGAATTGAGAGCGGTGTGAGAGGGGGAGGGGCCATATGAGATTCCACCTTCACGTGGTTGGCCTTGTTCAGTAGATAATAACCTATTCTTGAAACAAAGAGAAGCTCATTAAGGTATGCAACCACTTAAGTTTTTTCTAGAGTATTTTACATAACTAAATGCATGTTTATTTGCTTATATATTATTTACTCATATAAAGAATTTGTCTTTTATGATTCATGTAGGTCTTGGTGATGGAAATGCATATTGTGGACAAATATTATCAATTGGTATGGGCTAATGGATCTAGCGAAAGGACAATGATAAGGTAAGGGTTTTGACATGCTTTTTAAAGTAGTCTTTATACTAGTAAAAGTTCACAATCCTATAGAAAGGATAGAATTGCATTTTTGGTAGACAAGCATCAATTTTTTTAACAAACTATGAATCATAGACTATGGGAAAAACATTTTTTTGTATTCTTACATTGACCAATACAACTATAACGAATTTTTAGTACAAAATATTAACCACACACACACACACACATATGAACCCTAAGTAAAGAAATGAGAGAAGAGAAAGGGAGAATATGTATTGATAGGAGTGAATGAAGATAATAATATGAATAATGGAGTGGGGAGTGCACTCTATCCTAGTTGAATGATCCTTGCATCCAACATGTCTCATGCCATACTTTCAATCTCTCTCGTTTGATCATAAGGGTATCTATAGGGCCTTATGTTGGCAGAGATACTGCATGGTGTAAGTTTAATGGCATGTTCAGAGATCTCATGAAAAATGAAACCTTGTGGGAATTTCCTGAAACACCATGTCATGCTTATTGAAGTTATGTTTATCTCTAAAGGAACATTTCCTACTTTAATTTGGGCTTCTATTCAATGAATATTAACAATAACTCCATTAACATGTTTTGAGGAGCTTCTCCATTTTATGTGAGCTAATAACTTGAATGGGTAGAGCCTTTAGGCCATTAATTCCCCGTGGTTCATGGAAGTTGTACCCAATGATTTAATCCATTGAACCCCCAAAACCACCCTTTCAATAAAAATGGTGTACATGGAAATTGATAATTTGTAATCTACTTAGTTTAATGTTGTGGCATTTTCCTCCATTTACAATCACCACTTGAAAGTTTATAAATGGGTGTGTAATACAATTCAGTTTGTATACCATATTTTTGTTAATGAAGGTGTGGGTACTACCTAAGTCAATAAGGACTATGACATTTTGGTTTTAGGCATGTCGATATCTTCCATCAATATGGTGTAAAATGTTGCTTCATTATTTAATGAGCACTCAAACTATTCTCACAGATCCTATTGAGGTTCCTCGTCATCCTTGTCATTATTCTTGAGGTGAATAGTATTTATTTGGAATATTTCTTCCATATAATTTTGGGTCCATAAAGATAAATGAGGAAATTAAGCATTTCAACTACCCATGCTCTCATTCCCCAAATTGTCAAGAGTCCTTACAATTGGTTGAAGGGAATAAGATGTGGTTGTGTAAAGGGGAACATGTAAATATTCCACATTGTATGGAATTTTAGTTTCAACAAGAAACAAATCCTTCTATGGGTACCCAGTACACAAGACAAATGGAGAAGAAATGGAGGCTCTTTTATTGATTTGGTTTACTCATCATGATGCATTTGAATTGAGATCCTTGGAGGTCGTATTCATTTTTTTTGCAGGACCTTGTTTGGTGGACATATTTGGAAGAAAAATTTCCCATACATCATTTTTCATGATGGATTGATATTCTTCCATCATAGCTTCCTTCCATTCTTTATTCTTGACTGCTTCTTCAAAGTTGGAAGGTTCTGCATTGAGATGTTCTAGAGAACATGTACTTTCTTCCTTGGGACCTCCATGTTCTTTTTCATTGTTAAAATCCATGTAATCTTTTATAGATTTCCTGAAGCAAATCTTTTCATCAAAAGTCACGTCCCTATTGATTTCAACCTTCTGTTGACCTGGGACAAAGGTTTTGTAAGATTTTTTTGTCTCACTATATCCAATGAATATGCCCTTGTTTCCTGAAGGTTCCAAATTCTTCCTTTTGTCCTTGGGAACATGAATATAGACAGGAAAACCAAAGATCCTCAAGTGTTCAACACTTGGCTTCTTTCTGGAAAAATCTTCTTCTGGAGTCATGTTCTTCAATATATGATGAAGAATTCTATTGTGAACATATATCTTTGTCATATATGATTCTCCCCACAGAAAAATGGATAGATTTTGGTCATTCATCATTTCCTTAACAAATTCTTCAATGGATCGGTTCTTTCTTTTTTACACACCATTCTATTGAGGATTATGTGGGAAGTTAGCTCCCTCCTAATCTTGACTGCTTTAAAAAAAGGCAACGAGCTCCTTGGAGGTGTATTCTCCTTCATTATCAATCCTCAATATCTTTATCCGCTTACTGAGGAGGTTGACATTGGTCCACAGACATCTGATTGTATTAGATCCAAAACTTCTTTTGCTTTACACACTTCCTTTAGAATTGGTACTTGGTGAGATCACCTACCTCACCACTAGATGGATTCATCTGCTCCATGTTTGCAATTGTCGTTGTATCTCCTTCTAAGAGCTATTTCTTGTGACTTTCCTGGAACAAGAACAATGAGAGAAAAAGTATTTCCAATATCATTTTCATAAGAAAATATCTATGGTAACAAGGATTGCAGTCATCATAGGATTACCAAGGTGACCCATCCGGAAGAAAAACAAGAGATATCTCCGAGAGGAGATGTTAGTTCATTTTGTAAACAAGTGCAATAAGTATCTAAATCAATAGTACTTACATGCAACCAAGTATACCTAGCAGTAATAGAACCTTTCAAAGATTGTTGTCACAACTATAGTGTTTACTTGTACTATAGCAACTATCAAAATGATATGTGAAAAATGAAACTTAATAATTTGATCAATCAAACATGGAGCCTAGGGCCTCAACTGCTAGGAAGGGTGCATTTGTTCCTCTGAATGTACTGAATCCAAGATCATTGCTTGGACAAGGTCTCTTGTACATCCCCTGCAAACACACTCATGCTTTTCTAGATGATATAACTTGAAAATAATATACAAGTGCATACCTTTGAAATTTGTAGCATCATTTAGCTTGTCTTCTAATATGAAACTAGACACCATCTTGACAAGAAGAGGCTAGAAACTAAGTAAAAAAAATGTAATGATTAGAACAAGCTAGAAACCCTGAAATTTCAACTTTGACTACAAAAATCAATTTTAACCAAAACTCAACCTTTGACTTTGGATTTAACCAGTCAACCTTTGACTTTGTATTTAACTAGTCAACCTTTGACTTTGACTTTGAACAAGAATTAAAACTTGACATTTTTGTTGACTGAGGGCACCAGAGGGTTTTCTAGGCTAGGGCACACTAGAATACCCAAAAATTAGGTCCAACGCTTCACTAAAAGTGCCCAAGAATTTAGGTTAGGGTTTGTTGCAGCTACAAAATCAAAAACCCTAGTTGCAACTCCAACTTGTGCTATAACGAGCTTGACAAGGAAATCTTGATCTACCCTCCAACGGTTAGACTGTTCTAAAGGTAGTGTGGTCCCATAACCTGTTAGAATGTTTCAATGTGTTTGTTTTACCATAGAAAATATCATTATTGTCACCCAAGCATAGGCATGTAGCCACCCCCGAGCTCCTTAACCTTTTCTAGATAGAATGATTCCAAAAATCCATGCTAGAACCAACAGATAAACCCTAGATGCAACAGTATAGCACGAGATGGAACTAGAAAACACCATCCAACTGCAACAACAACATAAGACAAGGAAAATACTCAACTACAACAATTGTATTTGCACTTCTTAGGCTACCACCAAGAATATCATAATACCACCAAGAATGTCATCAAGAATACCACCATGAATGTCATCAAGAATACCACCAAGAAATACTAGAAGGTAGGGTGCATATTCTAGGATAGATAGCGCTAGAGAGAAAGACCAAGAAACACCCCAAATGATCCACCTTCCTTTCTTGCAGCTGCAACTCCAAACTTATGCTATACCTTTCTGAGAGAGTGAGTGAGGTGAGTATGTACAAATGAGATAAAGCACCTCCTATTTATAGTGGTTATTTTACAATGTATAGGTCGACTTGTATTTCTAGAGGGTAATCCTTTAATATTATTTATTCTAATGAGCCAACTTGTCTTGTAGGGTTTTTACACATCTGTTTAGGGTTTCTCTTTCTTCTAGAATATTCTATTCTAGTCAAAGGTTACATATGGAGGTTAATACCTCCTGCAACTACCATAATATCAACAGTACCTGCATGGTACAGTTGGATATGGCCTTAGATATGTCTCAGGTGATGAAGTGAGGCTGCGGGGATATACAGATTCTAATTGGGCAGGGAGTGTAGTAGAAAGATTGAGCACCTTGGGGTGCTTCTTTAGCTTGGGATCAATTAAGATTTTATGAAAGCAGGTTTCTGTAGCACTCAGTACAACAGAGACAATGTATATAACAGTCAGTATCACAAGTCATAAAGCAATGTGGCTTCAGAAGCTTCCTACATGAATTCATCTGAGACATGATGCAGAAGGGAGCAGTGAAGCTCCAATACATATCCACACATGAGAAAATTGTAGATCATATGAGACATGATACAGAAGGGAGTAGTGAAGCTCCAGTATCTAGAGAAGAGCATAATGTGTCCCTCACTGAGAGGGAGTGTTTATGATTTGTAGCATTAGGAAGATATTCACAGGGGTGCACCTGTGACCCAGGCATAGCCTTCGAAGGAGAAAAGACTCGAAGTGATGTTGTTTCTCCAGGAGGAATCATCGAGTGTCATTCTCCCAGAATTGGTGGTTTAACCAGTGGAGAATGACAAATTCACTTGCATGGGTTTACCTGTAAGTGACACTCACTCACAAGGGTGTACTTGTGGAGGTAAGTGGCCCAGGTGTAGTCTTCAGGATAAAAGACTCGAGGTGCTAGTATTCCTCTAGTGTGTGGTTGTATCAGGCATCATTCTCCAAGGATTGGTGGTTTAACTAGTGGAGAATGACATATTCACTTATAGGTGTTTACTTGTAAGTGACACTCACTCACAAGGGTGTACTTTTGGAGATGAGTGGCCCAGGTGTAGTATTCAAGATAAAAGAGTGAAGGTGATAGTATTCCTCCAGTGTGTAGTTGCTTCAAGAATCATTCTCCCAATATTGGTGGTTTAACCATTGGAGAATGACAGATTCACTTACAGGGGTTTACCTGTAAGTGACACTCACTCATAAGGGTGTACTTGTGGTGGTGAGTGGCCTTGGTAAGCATCAGGCATACCTTCTCCTATATTGGCATACAGACCAATGGAGACATGGTACCTTTATCACAAGGGTGTACTTGTGGTAAATGGGCCCAGACATAGTCCTTGTTATCGCTCAGTTTGTAATCTAGGTTAGGTAACTTAAAATATAAGGGTCAAACTGGCATAACAGGAGCTTCCCCACCCACTATCACCTCGATGGGGGGCTCTTTCTATTTAGGGTGGCTAATCCCAAGGGAGACGTCCCTGGAAATCTGGGGTTTTGAAAGGGTAATGTTTAAAGGATCAAGGTAGGTTTTCCCTTTCACAGATTACCGCCAAGAAGATAGTCAAGATGAAGGTATTCCACAGAATAGACACCTGTTTGCGAGACAAGACAATAATAAAACTAAAATGTGCAACAGTGGTTAGTACTTCATAAATTAATGACTATCAACAATTAATATACATGAGCATAAATAGCAGTAATTATTGACGAAGTCAATGATTGCAAAAAATGACTATGACTTGTAATATTACTTGTCAATAAGCACTGGAGATGATATAACATCCAATGTATACAATCAATCTTGGAATTAACACAACGCATTAAATATCATCAAATTCTCACATACAAAGGTTGTTGCGTCACTATACTAGAGGTGACATCAGCCTAGTTCTAGGATTAGTTTGATAGGCAAAGAGGTGGATGTTTTGCAAATTAGTCAATGAAAATAATAAACACTTCAATGTCTATTGCTAGATGACCAAGCCACAACGTTTTTAATCAGCCAAAGGTTCAAACTAGGCATGACGTCATCATCAAATTAGGGTTAGTGAGACGTTAGGGTTAGTAAGGTTTCAATTTTAATAAGTTTGAAAGTGTTGTTTGGACACAAGAATCTCAACGTTGGAGGTTTAGACTAGTGTCTTAGGGTATTATGGAGTCAAGGAGCAAGGGCTAGGTCTCGGGAGAATCTAAATTCAAGGACAAGAGAGTTAGGCTTGATGGTGTTGCAATGGCAGGGCCATGAAGTCAAAACCCTAAGGGGAGGAGGCTCATTCCGGTGTTTCTTAAGCAAGGCCTCATGCTCCTCCCTCTTTCCTTAAAAATCCTTGGCAAAAACGGCTAGCTTCAAAACATAAATCTAGGGATGA
>SNQJ01S0126703.1:12019-24024 GCA_010110895.2 Picea sitchensis
TACTTTAGCTATCATAATTCTTTGTATGCTGATGTGATTGGATTTATATGCTGTCTGTATCTGATCTCTCATATTTTTTTTTTAGTACAACAATTACTTTTTTTCAGTTAATGAATCACAGGTTTCTCTTCTTTGTTAATTGAATCATTTTGTATAGATCTTTGCATACAAATTTATCTAACTGTGAATATTTATAAATCATAAGGTTGCTGTAAATTTTTATGTCTTGTTTGTCCTGTAATTATATTTGAAGAGCACAACTGCTTCTAGTTTACGAGAAGCTCGTGGATAATCCGGTGCGGGTTTCCTCCCTCCGATCAGCTAAGACAATCATTGCATATACAGGACAAACCTCGAGCGTTACTTTAGGTCAGTTTGTCATTTAGTATTTAATAGTTAATTGGTTAGTATAGTATAAGTAGTTTAGTTAGATATATGTATAGTTTAGGTTCGTAGTTAGAGTTATTATTTTAGTTGCTTAGTTTAGTTAGTTTTATGTTATTTCTTTTTTATAAAATTATAAAATCAAAAAACAATAGTCTCGCTGTCTTAGGACAAATTACCAATGAGTTTTTCAGGTTTTAATTCAAATCTGTAATTTATAGATGTTGTACATTTGTAAATTAATCTGACTCTGGTAGTAATAGAACATTTGATTTTATAGAATTATAGTTGTGTAGTATTAAATAGTAGATTGTATATATAATAGTTAGATTTTTTTATTAGTTTGTTTTAATAGTTATTTTTAGTTAGATTAATTAATTTAGAGTAGTTTTCTTTTGTTTTCTTAGGACTTAGATCGGCTAACGGAGCCACTAAACCCGTCAGGGTGTTTTATCCCAAACGTCTTGGGTTATTTAGACAACCTCGGACCGGATCCACTCTTCCAGTTGACGGACGGTCAATTTCGCCCGTCAACAAATGGTGCTAGAAGGAGGGCCTGAAACTAATTAGTGGCACGAGCAGTCGTAAGAATCCTCCACCACCTATTCACTCACCTATAGTGACAAGAAGTCATTCGAACGATAACATTCCCCCTTAAACAACAACCACATCAATCGACGATCCACGTGTCACAGTTGAACTAGTAACCCCGAATCCTATAGGTGGTGACATACAAGAGATTGGTCGTCAGTATCTCATAAGAACTCATAGTGCCTTAGCCCGTTTGAGGCAACCAAACTGTCCGTTGGACCAACCTTTAGATTTCTCTAATATCAGGGAACAACTTGGAGGCACTGACCTCACTGTAAACCCTACAGATCCAATCCTCACCCTTGGTGCAGGAGGATCTGGAATACCTCCTTCACCACCTCCATCATCTCCTTCTTCTTCTGGAGGAGATTCTTCTGACGAAGGCAGTTCCCCTTCTTAGCCTTCCACACCCACTACACCAATGGCCAACCAAAAAAATCCTACTAGACCTTGGCTCGATCAGGATGTCGTAGCTGTACCTGGAGCTCAACATCCCTTGCCTAAACATCCGAAGAAATGGCTCCCCAAGTTTGACCCTGACTCAAAACAGATCGCTAAAGATCACATTAAAAAGTTTATGTTAGCCATAAGACTCTGCAATGTCGAGCATGAAGACGTAGTCTGTAGGCTGTTCCTCTATACTTTCGAGGGCAATGCATCTACATGGTACTTTTCCCAACAACCCCATACCATCGTGTCTTGGGAAAAGTTTGAGTCATTATTTTTGGAAAAGTTAGGAGACGGTAAGCCTCTGGAAGTCCTAGTCATGGATCTTTATAATTTAAGAATGAACCCTAAAGATAAAGTTAAAGACTTCAATCAAAGATTCTTAACACTTAAGAACCGAATCCCTACGGATTCCATGCCCGTCCAGAATCTCATAATAGCATACTACACTAAAGCTTTGCATCAAAGTATAGCTATTTGGGTTAAACGATCTAAGAAAGCCATGTTGTTAGAAGCCTTCGAGGAGGCCAGCCAGATTGAAAAATACATACTTAGTCTTAAAGACTCTACTAGCAAAGAAACAGAGACTAGTTCTTTTTCCAAAAAGAAGATCGAAATCCTCCCGAGACCTACTCAAAGTAAAGCACAACCTGAAAGCTCAGATTTAGAAAACTTAACTAAAGTTGTTCAAAAACTGTCAAATCAAGTTATAGACTTGAAGAAGATGACCAAAGAATCTTCCTCGAGAAAAGGACCTTACAAGCCCCCGTTCAGGAAACCTTTTCCCACCAACCGACCTAATCCAACCACCGAGGGCCTTAATCTAGAAATTTTGCAATACGCCCTTCAAAAAATTCTAGAAGCCCAAGATAACCTGGTGCCTCCTGAGATTCCTGAGGAGGTAGTTGAATAGGAGGCAGTTCGAGAAGAAGAGTCTTCTCCAAACATTTTTGGACACTTCTCGGATAGCATCTTTCAAGCCAACTTTGAGATGGTTCATCCTTACAATACTAGGAGTAAGGCAGTAAAAAAACCTTCTTCCGAAAACCCTAAAACTTTACCTCCAAAGGAGTCTAAACCAGCTGAGACTAAACAGAGTAATGTGAACCCCAACTTAGATTATGATGTAGTTGAAGATCTTAAAAAGTTGAGAGCTAACATTTATGTTTATGAGTTATTGAAATTTCCATTTCTGCTACAAAAAATGTTACAGAATATCTCAGAGAATGGAAAAAATGGTAATTCTAATGGTAACAAGGTTGTGCAGAACAAAGTTCCTCAGAAGAATTCCACTAAAAACAATCCTGATCCTCAAGATAAAGGAAGCCTTCCTGTTAGTAATGTAAATAATGTAGATAAAGTAACTTTAGAAATTACGAGTAAAAAGCCACAAACTACCACCCTTAGCACTCACAAAAATGTACCTCCATTTTTCTTAACATTCAAAATCTTTAATAAAAACGTGCACAATTGTATGGTAGACTCAGGAGTGTCATCCAATCTGATGCCATGGTCTGTATGCTAAAATATTAACTCCGAAGTTGAACCCTCCACCTTAAAAATCATACAACTTGATCGGACCAATGTTAAAGTTATAGGCAAACTAAATAATGTGCTTATAAGATTATCGTCTAACCCCAAGGTTCATCAAGTCATTGATATAATTGTTGTGGATATTCCATAAGTGTATGGTCTGTTTTTAAGCAGGGACTGGTTAGAGTATCTTCACGGTTATTTCGTGACAGATTGGTCTCACCTATGGCTTCCAGAGAACGACAAGCCCAACAATATCAAGGTAAATCGTGAACGCTACCTTAAGTTCACAGTCACAGATTTGAACGACTCCAACGAACCATTTACACCTTCTGTGGATTCACCCGAAGTACAAGGGATGGATACCTTTTTTGGCAATTTCATGGCCGAGGCTTCAGCTATCACCAATCCAGAACAGTAGTCCGAGATTGTAGCATATGTGAAACCAACAGATTCTACGCAACGGTCTCATGTACCCGATGGAAATCAAATTTGGTCTCTTTATTTTGACGGGTCAAAGTCCAAAGAAGGAGCTGGAGCAGGCTGCGTTATTATCGATCCGGCAGGTAACAAAACATTGATGCATGTAGGCTAGAATTTGAATGTACTAATAACACTACAGAATATGAGGCTTTACTACAAGGTCTCAGAAAAGCTTTGGATATGAACATTCAAAACTTGGTTGTCTTTGGCGACTCTGAAATAGTGGTTAGATAGGTAAGAGATTCTATCCACTGTCTGTCTCCGCATCTCAAAAGCTACCAATCCGAGGTATGGAATTTAATGAATAAATTTGTTGCTTTCAATATAAATTCTATTCCTAGATTGAATAACTCTGAAGTAGATCTATTAGCTAACGTAGCTTCTAAACTCTTCCCTGCAAAAGGCTTATCCCCGGATGCATTCTCCGTCGAGCTGCTATTCAGGCCATCCATTCCCGACAACATCATGAATTGGAGAGTCTTCGACGATGATCAACAGATTATTAGCTTCCTGCATATGGAAGAAACTTTTCAAGATGTGGTGATAGACGAACGCACTCACGATGACAATTTACACGATTTCACGGTAATACCAGATCCGAGAACACCTGAATCTTCATCGGACATGGTAAACATGATCCCTAAATCTGTAGTTAGATTAGAGAAGTTTTATGATCTTCAAGATAAATTTAAAAAGTCGATCAATTGTAAAACCAATAGTTTCTCATTATCATATGAAAAAGTAAACTTAGGAACTAAGGACAATTCACAGTGCATTAATCTAGGGGTAGGATGTTCTGAACAAGAAAAAGTTGCATTTATTAAATTGTTTAAAGAATTTAAAGATGTCTTTGCATGGACGTATGATGACCTTAAAACTTTCGACCCTAACATCATACAACATGTCATTCCTATGAAATCCCAAACCTTACCCTTCCAACAAAAATTGAGAAAAATGCACCCTAAGCTCGAACCGACTATTCAAAAAGAATTGAATAAGCTCCTAAATGCTAAGATTATTTTCCCTGTTAGGCACACTCAATGGGTTTCTAACCTTGTCCCTGTTCGGAAGAAAAGTGGGGAAATCTGACTCTACATCGATTTCCGAAACCTTAATAGAGCGTCTGATAAAGACAACTATCCTGTCCCACCCATGGAACAGATCCTTCAACAGATATCTGGTTCTGAGAGGCTATCCTTGCTGGATGGTTTCTCAAGGTACATCCAAGTCCTGATGTTTCCTCCAGACCAACTTAAAACTACCTTCCACACCCCATGGGGCACCTATGCTTATCGAAAAATTCCCTTTGGATTGATTAATGCCGGTGCCACTTTCCAGAGAGCAATGGACATTGCTTTCCGAGGCCTAATCAATCAGTTCATTGTATTTTACTTAGATGATGTTACTGTATTCTCTAAAAACAAAACCGATCATCTAGCTCATTTACGAGCCGTTCTACAGCGATGTCGTAAATACGGTATCTCCTTAAATCCTAAAAAATCCATTTTTGTAGTAGAACAGGGTAAACTCTTGGGATTTATTGTGTCAAGCGAAGGGATGATTATCGACCCTGAAAGGACTCAAGTCATCGTGAAACTTCCCCCTCCTACATCCAAAAAATCTATGTAGTCTTTCTTAGGCCAGATTAACTTCGTGAGGAGATTCGTCCCCAGTTTCTCCGAAATGGTCGGGCCTTTACAGAATTTAATTAAGAAAGATACCCATTATCACTGGGGACCACTAGAGAATCAATATTTTAATGCAATAAAGAAGGCCATAATAGATGCTCCGTCTCTCATGAGCCCCGAATTTTTTCAAGACTTTACACTCTACACTTTTTCTTCTGGCCGTTCCTATGCTGCCGTCCTAACTCAAAAGAACGTCGAAAACAACGAAGTACCCATTGCCTTTATGAGCTCTTCTTTCAAAGGAACTGAATTTAATTACCCAGTGGTAGATCAGAAAGCCTACGCTATTTTCAAAGCAGTCAAGCATTTCCAGTCTTATCTTTTGAAATCAACGACGAAAGTTATTGTCCCTTACCCAGCCGTCAAGAACCTATTAGTGCAGAAGGAACTAGGTGAAAAGAGGTCTAATTGGGTCACCTCCTTGCAGGAGTACGACTTAGAAATTACCCTATCTCAAATAGTGAGAGGCCAAGGGTTATGCAAGTTAGTCGCTGATTCAGCAACAGGACAACAAGAAGAAGGCGATACGTCAAACCTAGGACAACACGATCAAAATGCAATCTGTTGTGCACAAAACTTTGTCAGTTCGTGGTATGACGATATAAGATTTTGTCTTCAACATGGGTCAGCCCCCCGTCACTTGAACCCCACTAAAATAAGAGCATTGAGATTAAAGTCGGCCTCCTTTCATCTGGTTAATGGTATCCTGTTTCGTCAAAGTTTTGACGGCGTACTGATGCGTTGTCTTGAGAAAGACGAAGAAGAAAAAGTCTTGCTAGAGTTGCATGCAGGAGAAGCTAGCGGTCATTTTGGTGGTGACACCACTGCTCATAAGGTTTTAAGAGCCGGTTATTGCTGGACCACGCTTTTTAGAGACGCCCATGCCTTGTGTCGTAAGTGTATTATTTGTCAGAAAGCATCAGGGCGATTACAAAAACCAGCCTTTCCTTTGCAGCCCGTTTCAGTAGACTCTCCTTTTCAACAGTGGGGCCTTGACATCATAGGTCCTATCAACCCCCCGTCCTCACAATAGCATAAGTTCATCATAACAGCCACATATTACTTTACCCGGTGGTCTGAAGCTGCTACGTTAAGAACTGTGAACACCAGTCAGGTAATTGCCTTTCTAAATTCAAATATTATAACTCGTTTTGGTATCCCTGACTGTTTAGTATTTGATAACGCTTCTTACTTTTCCTCTCTTGAGATGAGCGAGTTCACTTTAGAAAAAGGAATCAAACTAAAGTATTCTGCTAGCTATTACCCCTAAGGCAACAGGTTGGTAGAATCAACAAACAAGAACTTGATTAAAATCATCAAGAAAACGGTGGCTGAAAATCACAAAAATTGGCACAATGCACTGTTGAACGCACTATGGGCTGATAGGGTAACAATCAAAGATGTTGTAGGCAACTCCCCCTTTTTTCTCGTTTATGGCAGAGAAGCAATTCTGCCACCTCACGTTCTTCTTCCTTCACTACAGTTATCACAGAAAATCCAAGAAGAAGATTGTCCCCATTTAGAAAACCGAATTAACGCTTTGATGAAGCTAGAAGAGGTAAGAGCCCAAGCTAAATGTAAGTTAGATCAACATCAACTATTGGTTAAAAGCTGGTTCGATTCTAATTCCTCTTCTGATAGGCATTTCGAAGTAGGTGACCTCGTCTTGAAGCGGGACAAACCGCATGAGGGAAAGGGAGAGCACACGAAATTTCAAAACTTATGGCTTGGACCATTTTTAATTGCTGAGAAGTTGGGCCCCAGTTCTTTCCAATTGCAAAACCTAGAGGGACTGCCTGACACCTATCCGATGAATGGCCAAGCCCTGAAAAGATACTTCGCTTGATGACAAACATTGTATATTATGTACATATTTTTCTTTTGTTTGCTTTTTCTTTTGCTTTTTGTTTTTGATTTCTCCTTTGAGTTTATCAACTTGTGTTTTTGGAAATACACATACCTGTATACTGAGCTATTCAGACAAAGAAAAAAGAAAATTCCTTCGCTAAAATAACTACTAAGAAAATTGTATAAACATCAATTATATACTTTTGGAATTTACATTTGTGATTGGCAAAAGTTTGTCGTTTGAAAGAAGTTAACTAATTTCAATCTCTAACCTAAGCTTGTTGGGATCATCCATTATCTCTTTACGCTATCCCTATTCCCTAAGGGAATGACTCAGAAGATGTCTCCCTGCCTTAGGAAGTTGGTTCTATAAATGAAACATCTCTAGATCTTAATAAAGGACAGTTCTAAAAAATCATGCTGAGGTCTAAAAAAATATGTTAAGATATCATAATTTTCAGCGTCACCCCGCTCAACTATATATCTTTGAAAAACAAAACAAAATAAATCATTAATAGAGCTGTGGGAAGTGCTTGTAAACCCGCCAGGATGCTGAACAGGTTTGCTGGTAGCAGGTAAATGCATGCATGGCGCCAAGACAACTTCGTCGGGGTACTGAACAGGCCCGCTGACAGCGAAGCAATGTCGGGTATATGAAAATTTGCAAATAATAAACCTCTTAATGTCCTTTATTCTGGTCTAGAACTTCTTGGCAGGATACATATGTCAGAGTGGGTTAAATGGAAACCCTATCGAGGCTATGGACGCCTGCTGGCAGCAGTGGCTTTCTCAATAGTATTGGAGATTTAATATCGCAACTTGCTTGTCTTGAGACTGTTATCAGCTTTCATCCTTTAAACACTGCTGGAATATTTGGTTAATGATGATGTTTACACGATTTTCTAGTTGTTAATTTTGAGTTAGAATTTTTCTCGTTATCCTGATCTAAATTTGTTCTTTTGGCAGAGGTAGCTGCTTCTACCAGTGTGTCGCCATTGTTGGCAGCCAATTCACATTTTTTCTACTATCTTATAAGCTGCCTACACCAGTGTTTTGCAAACTTTAACTTTCGTCGCAATTCTCAAATAAAATGACACTTTTATTTTTTCTCTATTTGCACACTTACCTTCGTTCTTGTTTTCACGACTGCAAGCGTGAAAACTTGGTTTTCGAAGTCGCATTAAAATCGTCACTGAATTGTCGTTATCATTCTTGTCAATATGCCCATTGCATTTACATTTTACTTATCATTATGCAGTTGACAAAACCTCTTGATCTGTACTCATTTGACATTCTTTGATTGATTATGTAATTTCGTTTCATGAGTGATTGAGTTTGTGATGCATTGGTGATTGGATTTACATGTTATTTGATCAATTCACTTGGCACATTGGTTACATAAAAAAGCATTGGTGTTATGGTTAAACCCTTGCTATGAATCATTCTATACAACACATGTCACATACTCAAACCCTTGGTATTGGTTTTGATTCATTTGTTTGGTTTTGAAACTATAACTATTGCTCACGTGAATGTTTAATCCACTTACCTTTGATTTCATTAGTCGAGCGAGTGGCATAATTGTTCACCTATACAATAGTGGGTTGAATAGCTATTTGCGCCGACGCTTGTACTGTATATATGACTGTCGTGCATGTATGAACTAGCTCCACCACCTTCGCACGATATGTCATTAATGTTTACCCCTATCCATGTTTCACCCTTGCTAGTTTCGGGTAAGCCTGTGAGCATTTTTCTCCTGCGTATGCTGTGAGTCAAACCCTGGATCGTTCACATCACTCACCGTGGGCTCCTCTCTATGGCATCGGTGGTGCGAATTGAGCCAAATGGTATTCAAGCTCTGTTACTCTTTGATAACACCCATAAGGATTTACAAGATAATGGTTGGCTCACGTTTATACATAGGTTCAAGGGTTTCAATATGTTGGTTGCACAGCAATTCACCCTTACCTTTGATGGGTGTAGGGATAAAGTAGGTGACATTCAGCTTGAGCTGAATGAAGAGTTCATAAGATCTGCCATAGGATTGGCATCCACGGGCCAGCGATGGTTTACAAACTCTAAAGTCGACAAGGTGCCATGGCCTTTGCTATTCGTATCATGAAAGGTTACATCCTGTGACAAAGGTGTGCCTATTTCCAAGCTTAAACCCAGGTGGCATGATCTTTTGATAATAATCAAACAATTTGTGACCTGTGAGGGTCGGTATGGATTGGTTTTTCTTTATCACCTTTGATTGTTAATGATATTCATAGGCTATCCATTGAACATGCCATTTTACTTCCAGCGTAGTCTTTACAAAATGGCTAAGAGGTTAAAATGCGAGAAGGCTGATAGCAGCTTGTTTCACCATGGCTTGATTATACTTATCGTCGTTCATCATTTAAACCTCGACGGCGATAATTGGCAAGATTTTCTGTCTAGAAATGGCTTTGTTGATTCGGAGTCTGTCCAAATCAACAAGTCTGTGGTCAGTGAGACTAAGGTCGGGCCACCCATGCCTTTTCATGCCCTTCTACCCTCTCCCAAACCCTCAATCTGCCCTAATATCAACCTACCCGACATTATAACAGACAAGGTTGAGGCTGTAAAAAAGCCTGTGAGCAAGAAATTCAAGGGTAACCCTACTGTCGATAGCAAAGGTAAAAAGAATGCTCGATTGATATCGAGACTTGCCCAGAATAAACCTAAACCAAACGCTGATCAAAATCCCATAGTCCTCAACGAAGAATCGGACTCTGATATCGAGCACTTCCTAGCTAGTGAGTACCCTTATTCCCATGGTCTGTGCTCTGAGCCACCCTATGACTTTGTTTCTAATTTTCCCCCTTGCCTAAAGAACAATCCTAGCTACCCAGGAATCAAGCTACCTAATGAAACCCTCAGTGATTTAAACAAGCCCTCACCTGCAATTTCGAAGCCCGAGAAGATAACATGTGTCCAATGTAATGTGTGGCTTGAGCGCTACTATACCGACGTTCCCTTATTACAATCGAAGATCAAATCTTTAGAGAACCAAGTCACAGTGCTGTTGAGAGAAAGGGACAGACTTCAAGCTAATGACAAGAAGCAGAAAACCACTGGTTCGATCATTTTTAGGAATGTCAAATCAGTGATAGCCTTCATCAATTCCAAACTATCATGACCAAGTTGTCTGCTGATTATCTAGGTATGAATTTCGATATCAATTTCATTTTATCAATTGCTTGGATTAATATAATGAATCGGTTTTTGGTTTTCAATTAGCTCTGTCCATTATTCGAAATGACTCTATCATAGTTTGATTATAAAAAACGGTTATGTTGTGGATCCTGTACAGTAGGTTCATTTTACTAAAATTAAATGTACATATGATTTGGTTATGCGATTTGTTGTGCCCAGTTTAGTACAAGCAATTCATTGATTTGATTCGGTTTGGTTTGTTTGTGAATCAATTCTATTTGATAGTTGATTTGGTATGATTTTAATTAGTTTTGTTTGCTCCTAATAAACTCAAAATGACTCTGTTCTGTATTGAATTAGTATTCTCGATTGGTTTTAATTACCTTTGACCCATGCTAAAGATCTACTTGCTATAATCTTGGACTTGTGTTGATTCATAACGACTGTAACAAACACAAACTATTTTGATTCATTTTGGTTTGATTGATGCATGTCTTGAGTTAGCATGATTGCTTGTTTTCAGTTAGATTGATATTGAAAGTAGATTTGATACTGCACTATTGGTTTTGATTTTCAAAAACGATTTTGTCTCTGTTGAATTCGTATGAGAAAACTCGGCTAATAGTTCGTTTTTGAAATTGATTCAGGTAATGATTTCATTGAATATCAATCGATTATGTCTACCCCCAATTGGCAAACATTGGACGAGTCCCACAGATCTTGTTATCAACCGATTAATTCCATTATGATTTCGTTTGTGATAATTTACATACCAGTTTTGATTTGATTCGCTAATAGCATGGATCGTTTGTTTATGTTTAATATAGTGCTATCAATTTGAGAAAACGACTCTGTTGATTTCGTCTAGATTCGAAGTGATTTTGTTAATGGATGGAGCAACATAAACTGTTTCTTTTGATTTCAATTGGCCCATGAAACGATTTCATTGCTGTTGAATTATCCAATACGATTTTGTTAACCCGAATTGGTGATAACAAATTAAACAGAGTGTATCCATCTTTGTTATCATTTGATTTAGTTTGATAAATTTGCATACAAGTGTCGATTTGAATGATGCTTTTAGCAATCAAATATTTTTATATTTTGAATATCTTTTTTAAGATTCTAATTGATTTTTAATACGATTCTGTGTTTGATTTAGACCAGCTACAGAATCGCAAGATTCTGTAGTTGGTCTTTAGAATTAGATTTTTATCAATTTTATCAACAAAATATCCTCTTAACTTGTTCGTTTTTGTCCTCTTTCAGGTACATTCGAATTGCAATAATCAATTGGGCATGTTGTGGCAGTATAGGAGATGTTTGTGTGATATAGTTTTTATTTTAGGTTGTTAGTTTAGTCAGACTTGGGATATTTTCCCAGATTTGTGTAAACAATTTTGATAACTTCCACAGGGATGTTTTACCCTGTGGGAGGTCTTTAAATACTTGTTATTTTTTGTAATAAGGATCATCATCCTCACTGTGAGAGAACCAGACTATGGATTTATGATTTAGACTGAGACGAAAGTTGATGTTTTGTAACAGCTTTCGCTTTCAATATATCAAACTTTTGTTTCAAGTTTTTGCATATCAGTTGGCAATTAATTATCGACTACTTTAGCTATCATAATTCTTTGTATGCTAATGTGATTGGATTTATATGATGTCTGTATCTGATCTCTCCTATTTGTTTTTAGTACAGCAATTACTTTGTTTCAGTTAATGAATCACAGATTTCTCTTCTTTGTTAATTGAATCATTTTGTATAGATCTTTGCATACAGATTTATCTAACTGTGAAGATTTATAAATCATAAGGTTGCTGTAAATTTTTATGTCTTGTTTG
>SNQJ01S0126703.1:37093-50929 GCA_010110895.2 Picea sitchensis
TACAAGTTCCTCATCCAAAAAGCTACAAACATAGTTGTTGAAAGGGTGTGAATGCCTTTAACCTCATGATGTGATTATCCCTTCACATTAATAGGTTAAATTTGATATTCAAGGTAATTATTGTGACCAGTCTATATTAATATTGATTAATGGTTGTGATTGCATTGAAGTGGATAAGTAAAGGGTTGGCCCACTCTCAAAAGCATAGTGATAGATTTAAAAAAAACACATATCCCATATTGTCCCCATGGGATACCCCTACCAAATTGTTTTTGACCTCTAGTTCAGAGCCCCAAGATCTCAATTAAATCCATTCATTCAAGGGAATGCATTTTATCTTCTCCTTCATCCCAAGGTGCCTTGGGTTTCCCTTTTGGTCCACTAAGAAATACACCTAATAAGTCCCAAAACCCCCTCTGATAAGCCCTTCTCACATAAGAAACCCTTTGAAGGGTCAATCACACATGAAAATATTGAGTATGGGTCAATCACAAATCCCAACATCTAGCTTCTCATGTAGATTTGTTTTTTTTAAACCTACAGGAAGTGTGGCAATATCAATGATAGTTCGTCGCAAGGTAATGAATGTGTTTTATTAAGCATGGCACTATCGATGAACTTTCATCGCAAGGCAATGAATAGGTTTTATTAAGCGTGGAAATATCGACGAACTTTCATCGCACTTTTCCATGGTTTTGTGTCACACATATAGCATCTGCGTCGTAATTTTTTTCTCTGCCAAACATTTTCGTCGCTATTGCCACGCTTTTTTGTTGCAAATTTCCACACTTTTTTGTTGTACGTATGAAATCTACATCGTAATTTGTTGGTAAGTTTTTTACTTTGGCACGGTTTTTCATCCCTATTGTGATGAAGTTTCGTCACTATTGCCACGCTTTATAAGGTAAACCTATCTTGAGGATGATGACACGTGGAGGGCTTATTTCATCGATGTTTCCACAAATAACTGGTTCGTGGATATAGCGACGAAAAAAGTTCCATGAAAAATAGTCTTTGCTTTCGTGGAAAGTGCGACGGATATGTGTGGCAATAACAATGAAAAACCGTGGCAAATTTGGTCATATGTAGTAGTGCGGACAGGTGGACGGTGGAATATTTCCTCCAGTATTTTGTTTTGGTGTGGGTTGGAATTATTCTTGTAGTGGAGGAGTCAAGGAGAACTGGGAGGATGACAAAATCCCTAAACTCGACATTTTTAGTGCTCATCCCAAAGGTGAAAAAACCCTCCTTCTTTGGGGACTTCATACCTATAGCTCTTTGTAAATTGGCCTACAAAATTATAGCAAAGCTTATAGCCAACAGGTTAAATTCGATGCTATCGAGGACTTTATCAGAGGAGCAGTTGGGGTTCTTAAAGGGAAGATAGATTCTATATGCGGTAGGAACGGCACAGAAAGTTATCCATAGCATTAAAACTAAGAAACATAAATCTATTATCCTTAAACTGGATCTACAGAAGGCATACAAATGCGTTAATTAGGATTTCCTTAGGATGATCCTTCTTCAAACTGGCTTTGGCTTATTGATAACTAATTGGATAATGAGTTGCGTTAATTCAACTTCCATAGCGATTTTGATAAATGGAGGGCCTTCTCCTCTTTTCCAGAGTGGAGGAGGGTTAAGACAAGGCTGCCCTTTATCCCCTCTTTTGTTTATTCATGTCATGGAAGGTCTCAGCCTGTTACTAAAGAAGGCATAGACAGAAGGAAAAATATCTGGCATCAAGATCTCTAGACTCCACAAAATTTTCAATTTATTTTTTGTGGATGATGTTCTAATTATAACTAGAGCCTGGATCATCGAATGGAAAGAAATAGATTCCTTGTTGTCCATTTTCTGCAGAGCCTCAGGTCTGGCTATTAACCCTCTCAAGTCATCTTTCCACTTTTCTAGGTTACAGGAGGGTGAACATGTTTTAAATATCTCTTTCCTTACAACTTTGTGGAATTGAATGAAGGTTTTTGGTATCTAAGGTTCTTTCTCAAACTAGAAAATTATAGGGTAAGATACTGGAGTTGGCTCATCAAAAGATTTGAAAAAAGGATGGGCCTTTGGGGCCACCATTGGTTTTCCTTAGGCGGGAAGTTTGTTCTTGTCAAAGAAATTTTGGAGAGTTTGTCTCTTTATTGGTTAGCATTTTCTATCATCCCTCTCACCATTCTAAATAGGATTCGACAGTCGTTGTTCATATTCTTGTGGTTGAGCACTGGGGCAAGGGACCACTTACATATTTGCAAGAGGGAATATCTCTCCAAACCAAAAGTCTTTGTCGGGTGGGGATTTAAGAACCGGGCTATTTTCAGTAGAGCATTGCAGGCCAACACCCTGTGGTGATGCTTGATGAAGAACGACCTCTGGCACAGAGTGTTAAAGGATAAATATCTTAACATATCCTCATTTGTGGCATGGCTGAGATGCTCTCCAGTAAAACCACAGGATCTGTAACACCCCGGGTTTTAAGCCCCCATATTAAATAATGTATTGTTACATTGCTGAGAGGCTAGAGTGCCCAAAAAGTTATGAAAAGTCCAGTGCACCTAAGAAATTTAATGTTTTGATCATTATTAATAATAAATACATCATTGGCTTCTAGACAGACAAGGACTAGGGTTATAAGGGGCTATGATTCCACAAGAGAGGGGGCTTGAGGGGCTAAGTGCTTATTTATTTCATATTACCGAATTTGTGTAATGGGGGGGAAATCAATTATGGTAGCTCTTCGGGGAAGTCCAATAGGTTCTTTATCCCCACAAATTACAAAAACCTGTCCCCAGTCTGTGGAAGGGGTTCTCCCATTGGAAAATTCTCTCATTCATTTTGGTCATTCGCTCACTCCTTTTCTCGTCCCCATTCTAGCATTGTTGTTGGTCGTCTCACGTGTTCATTCACCCATTTTTTTCACTGTTCATCCTCTTTCGTGGATTCTGCACTCCATTCATTCCTTCACTCACTCATCTTTCCTCATTTTCGTGTCTTGGATTGGGAAAGTAAGACGAATTGTTGAAGAACAACCACAGTTGTTGGTTGTAGAGATTGTTGGTGTAATCTAGCCATGATTTGAGGCCTGCATCTCTGAGATGTTTGGCCTGTGTTCAGCTTTGATCACAACTGTGAGTCCTGAGAGTCCCAGCATGGAGATTTTGGACCAGCTGCAGTGGAGCCCTGGAAGGAGAAAGACTGCCTTAGGGACTGCGTGGCAGAGAAGAGTGGAGGTCCATTCTCTTGGGTGGTTTAGACTAGGTAGAAGAGAGTTGGGTAATTGGATTGTTGTGATTGCTGGAGAAGCCTATGAGAACTTGAGTGTTGATTGGTTTTGGAAGCCAAGTAACACTCTGGAACCATCCTTGTGGATTCATATCTTTGGCTTGGGGATGACATTGTTGTTGAGACTTGGAACAACAGTGTCTATGGTTGGGTGGAACATCCTTGGTCTGCAACCAGTTGGTGTCTTATTTTATAAAAGATAAGTTCTCTTTGTTATGGTTTCCTTTGCTTGTGTATTTATTTCCACTTCGTATCAAATTATTATACCTAAGATTGTACCTATAATATGCATGCTTGTTATTTAATGTTGTGCATGGTATATTGTGCATGTATTTTATGTTGTGGTATGAATCTTGAACAATGCATGTATGTATTTCATGCTTCTTTATTAATTGATTGTTATCATAGTTTCCAAATCATCCAAGAGGTGTGTTCTAGGTGCGGCATGCTCGTCCTGTGAGAGGCTGGGTATGTTACAGTTTGGTAACAGAGAAGAATTGTATTGGTGTTTCCGGCTTGGGTGGATGGGGATGTTACAAATTGGTATCAGAGCTTCTAATTCAAACACCAGACTATTACAGGCCAGAACAAGTGGGAATCAGGAAGATTTCTTGTCATAAATTTTATATATATATATGTGCAAATTTGGGGGAAAATGATGGAAGCGTTTGAGTGAAATCCCACAAATTCGTAAACGGATCTGAGTTTGAATGATTCCAGGATTGTCTAATAATTTAATGGATTTGATCTGTGGAGTTGCAGATCTGAATTCGACATAGAAGGTTGAAAATTCAAGTTTTAATGGTCGTTGTAATGCTAGACAAATTTTGGAGAACCAATGATCGAGATCGTGTTCGATCGTGGATCAATTGTCTCGATTCGCCCTTGAAAATTTTTAAAAATTTGAATGTTTACAAAGTTTGGAGAAATTACCAAATCGGCGGCTGGGATTGATTCGGTGATTTGAAAAATGAGGAACATCGATGGTTCATATTCATTTCGGTTGTTTGGGGGAGTTAGAGAAAATCAATGTTCAATATCATCTTTGTCAGGTGATCAATGGCCCAGATTCACCTAGGGATTTTTTGTCAAAAATTCTAATTATGGAAGTTCTCCACCAAAAATCATCGACAATCGATGGTTGGGGATCGGTGAGTTGGGTGAAGGGTTGAATATCGACCAAGGAAAATATTCGATCATAGATGGCCGATGGTCAGCGACCGACAGGTTTTGGTAAAGTTTTTTTCTTTTCGGGACAAAGAAAACCTCCAAAGCTCCGAAGAACGGATTAAATCCTCACCATTAACCGGGAGAGGACATGTGGTAGCAGTTCCCGTAGTATGAAGACTTGGCACTCCAGAGGATTCAAGGCATAAGAAGTTGAGGTCAAGGACTCCCGAAGTCCAGAGTCCATCTCAGCCATTGATTACTGTAGACACATGGCGCAAGACCCGAAGGTCTAGAGACTTAGTACTCTAGAGAATTTGAGTGCAGGTTGTTTGGGTCGAGAACTCCCAAAGGCCGGAGTTAATCTTCATCGTTTATAGAGAGGTGATACATGGAGGAATGAGAGGACCTTTGGTATTTTGACACTCCAGGTGATACATGGAGAGGTGCTTGGGAAAGCCTCGAAGCCCAGAGCCATGAAGGACATCTTAGTCGTTGATCGGGATAGGATACGTGGCAACAGATCCTGTCGTCCGAAGACTTGGCACTTTGAAAGAGTTGAGAGTGTGGACAGTCCGGAACTCTCAAATCCTAGAGTCTCGGAGCTCTTGTTGACCCTCAATCTCAGCCCTCAATTTATTTTAAACCACACGATCTCTGATATAGTGATTCTAACACAGAAAAAGGCCAAGAAGGATTTGGCCTGTGGTTTCAAGCCGTGGTCACTTGGGAAAGTGGTTTGAAGGAAGCGTCTATGTAGAATTGATTTCTGTATCGGCCCAGGGATAACATGGAAGTGTTATTTATATATATTCTTCACGAGTTGAAAGGATCTGTAGCATTATTGACAAATTTTGTTTATCATATGCTTAATTATGACAAAATGGTCACTTGCACATTTTGTAGAATTAAGGGATTTAAACACATCAACTCAGAATGTGTATTGAATAAATGGAAGAAGGAGAGGGAGCCTCCATTAATGATAAAGAGGTCGAAGGATAGAATACCAGAATTGGAAATGCAGAGACATAATCCAACGGACGCAAGGGCCGAGGGGAGCAAGAAACATTGCTAGAAATTGTGAAGAGCATGAAAATGGAAGTGCAGAGATACAAGGCATAGAATGAGAGGCTGATGAGGGAGAAAAGTCAGATAAATGCTCGAGTACTATAGAGATTAAATAAGTTGCAAGATCAAGCCAAGAATGGATCAAAGCAAGAGGAGGAAGGCAGGTGTCATGAAAGAAGAGATGATCATGGAAGAGCTGGTTATTCCATAAGTTCTAGCAGAGCTCATAGACACCACTACCTCCTTACTTAGCAAGAAAGTTTTATGCATCTCAATATTCCTTAAGTAGTGCAGAGGTGTCTCCTATTAGGCACCAAAGAAGGACACATGAGGTGGACAGTTTGCAAGGAGAGTTGAGGAAGCTCAAGCCACCATCCTTTGACGGTGAAAGAGAAAGGGAAGACAATGTTGAAGCATGGTTGCTTGGACTTGGAAGATATTTCCAATTGCACAACTATTCATCAAATCTAGAAGTCAGAATTGCCACCTACCACTTACATGGGAAAGATGCAATGTGGTGGGATCAACTGAAACAAGTTGAACATATTAATGAGAATAGGATCACTTGGAAGCAATTCAAGAAGTATTTCCAGAAGGAGTACCTCTCAGATCATTTTTATGACAACAAAATGTAGGAGTTCTTTGAACTCAGGTTGGGAAGCATGACTATGGCAGAGTATGAGAAGAAGTTCTTGTGTTTGTTAAAGTATGTTGGGTTTCTAAATGATGAAAAGGTAAAGATACAGAGGTTTTTGAGTGGATTTTCATCCTTTTATAAAGAAACGATTCGGTATGATAAGCCCAAGACCTTGACCAAGGCCATCAAGAAGGATAAATAATTGTATGAGAAAGGCCAGGGAAGAGAGTCCATGCAGAAATCTTGGAAGGATAAGAAGAAGGAGAGGTCTTATCAGAGGAGGAAGGGATTCAAACCTTATTTCAATAGAAATGAGCCTAATAAAAATCATCAAGATCGGTATGCTAGGGATGATTCCAAGAAAGAATACTCCTTGGGAAAAAGGGGAAGACCACCAATCCAATGTTGGGGATGCAAAGAATATCACGTGTACAAGGATTTCCCACACAGAAAGGACAGAGTGAATAATTTGCACAACATCCAAGAGGCTACAATAGTCAAAGACATGGGAAGGATTTATGCAGTCGTAGATGATCGAAAAGAAGAATACCAATCCAACATGATCGAGGTAGAAGGTAAGATCATAAATCAATAAGTTGTTATTTTAATTGATTCAAGGGAAAGTCATTGTTACATTGATCCTAAAATAGTGGATAGATTACTTTTGGAGAAAAGTAAGCTTGGGAAATCAAGTTTGGTTCAGCTAGCCACCGGAACCAAAAGGAGAATCCATGATATGGTCAGAAGTTGTTCCATAAGTCTTAATGGTGTGAATACTAGTGATGATCTAAATATCATACCATTGGGGTCTTATGATATTCTAATTGGAATGGATTGGTTGGACAAGCATCACGTTGTCCTAGATTTTCATAGCAAGACATTTACATGTCTTGATGGAGATGGAAAATAGATCACTATGAAAGGAGTTCCAAGACCCATATCTATAAGGGAGATTTCAGCCTTACAGTTGAAGAGATGTTTAGAAAAGGGTGTCAATTGTATGCAGCCCATATAGAGGAGCCAAAAAAGAAAAAGGGGCCAAGCCTTGAATATTTATTGATACTACAAGAATTCAAGGATGTATTCCAAGAAATAACAGGGTTTCCACAAAAAAGGGAAATAGATTTATCTATTGATCTAGTGCCAGAAGTTGCCCCAGTGTCAAAAACACCTTACAGAATGAGTACGCCTGAGTTAAAAGAATTACAAATGCAGTTGGAGGAATTGTTGACTAAAGGGTACATACGTCCAAGTGTGTCACCTTGGAGAGCACCAGTACTCTTTTTCAAAAAGAAAGATGGAACCTTGAGGTTGTGTATTGACTTTAGACAATTGAATAAGTCTACTATAAAGAACAAGTATCATCTACCCAAAATTGATGACCTCTTTGATCAGCTAAGAGGAGAAAAGATATTCTCAAAGATAGATTTGAGATCAGGATACCATCAAATAAGAATCAAGGAAGAAGACATCCATAAGACAACCTTTAGAACTAGGTATGGGAATTATGAATTTGTAGTGGTGCCATCTGGATTGTCCAATGCACCAACTATCTTTATGTGCTTAATGAATGGCATATTCATAAATTACTTGGATAATTTTGTCATAGTATTCTTGGATGACATACTTGTCTATTCTAAGTCAAAGGAAGAGCATGAACATCACCTAAGACTAGTATTGAAAGTGTTGAGAGAACATCAGTTGTATTCCAAACTTGGTAAGTGTTCTTTTTATCAAGAACAGATCCATTACTTGGGGCAGATTATTTCAGAACATGGTATAGCAGTAGACCCTGGGAATATTGAAGCCATTATAGGATGGCTAGCGCCTAGGAATGTTTCAGATGTCAGATCTTTTATGGGGTTAGTTGGTTACTACAAAAGGTTTATAGAAAGGTTCTCTAAGATTGTTCATCCCATCACTTATTTGCAAAATAAGGGAATTAAATTTCAATGGACACCTGAGTGTGAAGAAAATTTTAATTTGTTGAAGGAATTACTTACTAGTGCACCTATTTTGAAGATTGTTGACCCAAATGAGAATTTTGTGGTATGCACAAATGTGTGTAAGGAAGGACTTGATGGAGTCCTCACTCAAAATGGACATGTTATTTTTTATGAGTCCATAAATATTAAGGAGCATGAGAGGAACTATGCCACGCATGAATTGGGGTTTGTTGTCATTGTTCACACATTGAAGATGTGGAGGCATTATCTCATGGGAAAGAGATTTGAATTAAGAACAGACCACAGTGGTCTGAGGTATATTTTTGAACAACCAACTTTGAATGACAGGAAAATGAGATGGATGAAATTTTTAAGTGAATATGACTTTGATATCAAGCATATGAAAGGAAAAGAAAATAAAGTTGTCGACGCACTTAGTAGAAGAGTGCATCTCGTGCATGCTACAGTTGTTAGTATGCATCAGTCAGACTTGAAGAGCAGAATTTTAGATGTTGTTGTTACATATTAGCATTACCTATAGGTAAAGGAAAGCTTACAACAAAGAGATGTACAATATAAAGTGAAAGAGTATGAGATAAAAGAAGATGGACTACTTATGCATAAAAATAGAATTTATGTTCCTAGTTCCGGAAAACTTAGGAATTTGGTACTAAAAAGAAATGCATAATGTTCCATATGATGGACATCTTGGTTACCAGAAAACAATTACAGCAGTAAGAAGCCAGTTCTTTTGGCTGGGGTTGAAAAAGGATGTTGTTGATTACATCGCCAGATGTATGGAATGTCAGAAAGTGAAGGTGGAGCATAGACACCCAGTGGGTTTTCTACAGACATTACCAATTCTATATAAGAAATGGGAAGTGATAACCATTGACTTTATAACTAAATTTCCCAAGACAACAAGGAAACACGATTCAATCATAGTAGTGGTTGATAATTTGACAAAGGTTGTTGATTTTGTTCCTGTAAAAACAACTCATACAACAGCTAACATTGCAGAAATTTATATGAAGGAAATTCCTAGGTTGCATGGGATACCTAGAATGATTGTCTCAGAGAGAGAAACCGAGTTTACTTCAAATTTCTGGAAAGGATTATTCAAAGGATTTGGTACAAATATGAACTTTAGCACAATATACCATCCGCATTCAGATGGGAAGACTGAGAGGATCAACCAAGTAATTGAACAAAAGTTAAGAATGTATGTGATGGATAAGCCATCTAAGTGGGAAGATTACCTGCACTTGGTTGAGTTTTCCTATAATAATGGGCATAAAGCTTCATTGAATATGAGCCCATTTGAAGCCTTGTATGGTAGAAATTGCAGTACTCTAATAAGTTGGGACAACCCAGCAGATAAGGTGGTACTTGGGCTGAAGTTGCTCAAGGAAATGGAAGACCAGATGGTTAAGATTAAACAAAATTTAAAGGCAGCTCAAGATAGACAGAAGGTTCATTCTGACAAGAATATGACAACAAGAGAATTTAAAGTAGGAGAGCATGTTCTTTTGAAAGTAAAGCCCAAGAAGATCTCTTTGAAGTTGGGTAGTTGTACAAAGCTAGTAGCCAGATTCTGCGATCCATTTGAGATATTAGACAGAATAGGGCCAGTTGCATACATGCTTGCATTGTCTGTTTCCATGAATGCGCATTATGTACTTCATGTCTCTTTGCTAAAGAAGTATGTACATGATCCTAACCATGTTATTGATTGGCATCTGATTCAGGTAGAGACAAAGGGAAACTTTCAGGTCTAGTCAGTGCGAATATTGAACAGAAAAGTAAAAAATGCTCCGGAATCGAGTTATAGAGTTGGTAAAAGTTTACTGGACCTGCTATGGTCCTGAAGATGCTACCTGAGAAAATGAATATTCCATGCAGTCAGAGTACCCGCATATTTTTGAATAAATTTTGGAATTTTGATTCATGTTTTGTATATGCACTGAGGACGGTGCCAAAATAAGGGGGAGGGGATGTAACACCTCAAGTTTTGATCCCCCATATTAAATAATGTATTGTTACATTGTTGAGAGGCTAGAGTGCCCAAAAAATTATGAAAAGGCCAGTGCACCTAATAAATGTAATGTTTTGATCATTATTAATAATAAATACATCATTGGTTGCTAGACGGACAAGGAATAGAGTTATAGGGGGCTATGATTCCACAAGAGAAGGGGATTGAGGGGATAAGTTCTTATTTATTTTATATTACCCATTTTGTGTAATGGGGGGGAAATTAGTTATAGGAACTCTTGGGGGAAGCCCAAGAGGTTCTTGATCCCCGCGAATTACAAAAACCCGTACCTAGTCTGTGGAAGGGGTTCTCTCATTGGAAAATTCTCTCATTCATTTTGGTCATTCACTCACTCTCTTTCCCGTCCCCATTCTGTCACTATTGTTGGTTGCCTCATGCGTTCATTCACTCATTTTGTTCACTATCCATCCTCTCTCATGGATTCTGCACTCCATTCATTCCTTCACTCACTCATATTTCCTCATTTTCATGTCTTGTCTTGGGAAAGGAAGATGAACTATTTAAGAACAACCGCGGTTGTTGGTTGTAGAGATTGTTGGTGTAATCCAACCATGACTTGAGGCCTGCATGTCTGAGATGTTTGGCATGTGTTCATATTTGATCACAATTGCGAGTCCAGAGAGTCCCAGCATGGATATTATGTACCAACTACATTGGATCCTTGGAAAGAGAAGTATTTTCTGAGGGACTATGTGGTAGAGAAGGGTGGAGGTCCATTCTCTTATGTGGTGTAGGCTGGGTAGAAGAGAGTTGGGTACTTGGATTGTTGTGAGTGTTGGAGAAGCATGTGAGAGATTGAGTGTTGATTGGTTTGGGAATCCAAGTAACACTTTGGAATCGTTCTTGTGGATTCATATCCCTGTCTTGGGGGTGACATTGTTGTTGAGACTTGGAACAACAATGTCTACATTTGGGTGGAACATCCTTGGTCTGCAGCCAATCGGTGTCTTCTTTTATAAAAGACAATTTCTCTCTGTTGTGGTTTCCTTTGCTTGTGTATTTATTTCCGCTGCGTATCAAATTATTATACCTGATATTGTACATATAATATGCATGCTTTCTAGTTAATGTTGTGCATGGTATATTGTGCATGTGTTTTATGTTGTGGTATGAATCTTGATCATTACATATATGTATTTCATGCTTCTTTATTAATTAATTGTTATCAGAGTTTCCAAATCAGCCAAGAGGTGTGTTCTTGGTGTGGAATGCTCATCCTGTGGGAGGTTGGGTATGTTACATTTTGGTAATAGAGAAGTATTGTAGTGGCATTTCCCGACTTGGGTGCCTGGGGATGTTACAGATTCCTATATCACTTGGCGTATTTTGTTAAATTCCTTTCTTGTTGTCACACATTGGATGGCTTGGAAGTGGGGATTAGGTATCTCTATCATACTAGGCGAAGATGCGATCTAGGGCTTAGGAAACTGATCGTTTTTATCCACTAGTCTTATAACATCTTTAAGGAAGAGGGGCATACACTTCCTTTACCAAGCCAAAAGTTCGGGTAGGCTTAGTACAGTTCTGGACCATTGGAAATCTAACTTGGACTTGGATTTAGTAGGTGTTGAGGCTGCAGAATGGGTCCACCTTTGTAGAGAACTGGTCAGTGTAGGAATAACCCTGACAGATTGCTCGGATACACTTATCTGGACAAGGGGAGATAACTCGGTTAACATCTCATAAAAAAATTCCTACGATTCTCTTGCCTTGAAGACTTGGCTTCACAGTACATGTTGGTGGCACAGTTCACTTTGGAATTTGGATATTTCTCCTAAATTAAAACTCTTTACCTGGTTATTGTTGGAAAACGAGATTCTCACCTCGGAAATTCTGGAACAAAAAGGGTGGTCAGGACCAAGTGTCTATGTCCTATGTCTTCAAGAGTCTGAAACTACTCTCCACTTACTAGTGCACTATAATTTCCCTCAGCGGGTTTGGAATCAGACCTTAGCAACTTTTAAATTAACTTATTGGGTTGGTACTTCCTTACAACAATGCTTCAAGGATTGGGCTCGGAAACATACAACTTGGAGGAAGTTTCCCACTATCATTTGTTGACAGCTTTGGATGGAACGAAATAAGGCCATTCTTTAGAAAGGAGGGGTTTAAACAAGTGTCGTACTCCATGGGACTCTGGGATGGATTGGGAAACCACATGTTACAAAACCTACTAACATACCTAATAAAACTCCTCCATTGTTAAAAGAGGGAATACCTACTAGATGGTTCAACATGGCTTCATAAGATCGAGGGATGACCAGTGGAGTGGGAGGAGTCATCAGGGTAAATGAGCACACATATTTTAGGTGGATGATAAATTGTGGAGCAGGCTCGAACACTAGACTCAAACTCTTGGGTGCCTGGGCATTATTTACATTGTCAACATGTCTACATCTCCACGATATTCATGTGTTTGGGGACTCTCATATTGTAATATATTGGTTAAACAACAAATGTGACCTACAAGTCCTGGACCTGCCTGCTGGAAGAACAAGACAAAGGAACTTCTTAAGGATTTCAGGAGATTTGTAATACCCTTTTTTCCCCCAATTTGTAAATATAACTATAACTGGCCAAGAGACTATGGCGAAATAAATATGTGTGAATGTTTGATTTGATGAACCTTTGTATAAAAGGATCAATGTATGAATTTTATGTTATTAATAGAAAATCAAATATGTGTTGCACAACTGTTGAAAGGGGCGAGTTTTCCAAGATAGACCATGGATGCTATGAGAGAGATGATGAGCAGAAACCAAGAATGGTTGAGATGACCCTCACCAGACCAGTACCTACTGGGTGCAATTTCTCAACAATCCTTTGACCAAGAAATGAATTACCAGTCAGGTTGGTAGTTGGAAGGCCATCCTCAAGAGTTAATGAGGAGATGGGGAAAGGTACCCATATGTAAGGCTTCCAGGCCTAACCAAAAATTGGGATTCGGACCCACGCAACCTTTTTGAGGAAAGAAATAAAGTAGGTAATTCTGGGAATAGAGACAGATCTACAAGATAGCATAGTAAAGAGAACAATATCGAGAGAAGAGAAGTGAGCATGCTTCAACTCTGGAGTTGAGAGAAGAGATGAGAAGCAAGATTGTTTTGGTTGTAAGAAGAATTGGGTAGGATCTTGCTACAAGCTGATAAATGAGGCTAAAGAGTGACTGAGGAAGTTCTCACGCAGACCTCCTTGCTTGGACTGGAGAAAACCGATTGCCAAGTTCTTGTGGGAGGAGGAGAGTAATATTCATCCCTAACTGTTGTGGAGAAAAGAGAAGGAATCTCTCTCAAAGCATCATGATCTGTCTCAGGGGTGGCCAGTGGTAAATCCATTAGGAGTGGCTATTCCTATGGTTGGGAGGAAATAGGAACCCCTTTCAAAAATCGCTTCACATTCTCCATTTCTGATAAGTATTATCATACTCTGTGTATATATATTGGATGCGATGATGGAATTTTGGTGTTTATGATTAATTCTTTTAGTATTTGAACAATCATTAGAATTTCTCTTTGGATTCTTGTTGGCAGCCAACCCAATTTTTTGATTTCTCTCAAAAAGCTGCCTACACCCCTTGTCGTATTACGACAAATCATTGTCGCATTGTGCTTTTAGACATTAGTCTCATTTTTGCGACCATTGCAATTCAATTTCGACTCAGTTTTCACAACTGCAAG
>SNQJ01S0126706.1:0-21885 GCA_010110895.2 Picea sitchensis
CATTCTAATAACATTTAAACCTTCATAGGATTCTCATTCACACAATATATCGCATCATATCCATCATCATCAATAGCATTTAAATGTTCATAAAATTTACATTCACATAGTAGATCGCATTATATCCATCATCATCAATAACATTTAAACATTCATACGTCTTAAAAATTTCAAGTGTATCATTTAATAGTTTCACTGTGAAGAAAAAAAAAATGTAGGTGTGACATCCCCCAAAAATAAAATATTTTTATTTTTGAAATGTGCTGGAAATTTATTTCTGTTTTTGGCAAATCCGAACCTGGAAAATTGTTGCCATTTATGGCAATTCTGAATTTTGAATTTAATAATTGTAATTAATTATTGCGACTGTTGAGCAGAGATCTGATCTGACTCAACTAACTAGTTGACTATGACACTTGTATAAAAACATAACATTTAGATATTAAATGCAGGAGGACAAATGGAACAACCATGTTAAAAATCAGCTGACCATGACTCCATGAGTGGGGAACAAGTTGAAACTGCCTCTGGGCTGATTATTACAAGTGGAAAATCAGAGATTTGGCCACCAGCAGCCCCTGAGAATCAGGGATTAAGAAAGCTGTGAAAATCCCCAAAGGAGGGAAAAAGACCTGGGCAAAAATTGATAAATAGCATATGCGAGGAGGCAGGACGCTGCCAAGTATGCTGGGAAAGGAATATTGCTGAGGAGTCTCCAAGTTCACCCTCATGGATTCATGGTTAGGCTAGGGGGTGAATCGGGCAAGTAGTTTTGGCTGCCCTATTCTACGGTTGGGAGGAATGTGGCTGTTCCCTTTGTCGTCCCGCAGATTTGATTCATATATGTTGATCTACCCCTCTCTATTATGAATGGCTATGTTTTATCCGATGTCATGTATCTATTAAATCTGAATTGGAATAGTTTCCATTCTCTATTTGAATGATATGATATCTGATGCATTATATTTAATTAGATCGGAACTGTAACGATGTCCATTTTCTGTTCGAATGTTTTAACGATGTCATATTAAATCTGAACTGGAATAAATTCCATTCTTTGTCTGAATGATTTTTCTGATGCATTGTACTTGATTAAAACAAAACTGTAACGATTCCCATTTTCTGTTCGTTATGAGGAATATATGTGAAGGAAATCCGTATATATATAGTTGTAATACGTCTGCATGAATATCAACCTCTATCTGCTGAATTATAGTTATTTGTTGTGGAAGATGAAGACCTTTCGTAGTTATAATCTATCTGTCATCGCGAAGTTCGTAATAAACATCCAAACTCTAGAAAATTGTTCCTCCTGTGAGTAAAATTCTAGATGGATGCACCTGTAATTTATATTTCTATAAGTAAGTAAGGAAAGGAGGGAATTAACGTCAATAGGGCAGGTCCTCTCTGTGGTTAAAATCCCAAGAAATCAAACTTAGATCCCTCGGAACATCAATTATAATTACCAAACTCTGAGGGAATGATATTCTTATTCCTGTATTTACCTAGATGTACAGATCTAGTACTGTTGACGTTTAATGCATTGATTAGAAGAGGTTCTAAATGAACATAATAGGAGTTACCTTTTATAAAAATGGTTACCCTATTGTACCCCTTTTATAGATTATATGCGTATAAAACTCAAAAGTTAGATTTTTGGAATTCTGATAGGTAAACAGATATTTAATCCTTCTACACCTACTGTTTCACAGAACGAAAGTAAGAATACCAGTACAAGGAAGAAATCTTAGAATTATGAAAATAATGTGAATTTCGGAATTCGGGACTTGTTGGTTACATTTATGAGAAGCTCCCTTGCTTTTCGAAACCTCGAAACCCCGAAATCCCGAAATGTTGGTACAACATCCTTTCACCTTTTGGAATTCAGGAGTTGTTGTGTGTTGTTGTTTGGCATTTGAAACCCTGAATCCCGAAATCTCGAAGTGTTAGTCCCACATCCTTTCACCCCTTTGGAATTCGGGAGTGGTTGTGTGTTGTTGTTTGGTTTTTGAAACCCCAAAACCCTGAACCCCAAAATCCTGAAAAGTTAGTTCCTTTCTTTTTCACAATTCGGGAATTATTGTATGTTGGATGTTTGGATATGAAAACCACAAAACCCTGAATGCCGAAATCCCAAAATGCGGGTCTCACCTTTCCTTTTTTGCATTTCGAAAGTTTGTTTATGTTGATGTTTGGACATCGGAACTCGCAAAGTTCCGAACCACGAAATCCCGAAGTGCGGGACCCACCTTTCCTTTATCTCATTTCAGAGGTTTGTATATGTTGTTGTTTGGGGCACTTGCAGTCGCAAAATCCTGAACTCCAAAATCTCGAAGTGCTAGTCACTTTTCACAATTTTGGGAGTTGTTGTGTGTGATGTTTGGCTTCTATAATTGCGAAATCCCAAACTCCAAAATCCCGAAGTGCTGGTCACTTTTTGCAATTTCGGGAGTTGGTGTGTGTTGATGTTTTGGCTTCTGTACTCGCGAAAGCCCGAACCCCGAAACCCCGAAGTGTTGGTTCCATAGTCTTCCAACTTTTTTCGCGTTTTCGGCAAAAACAACATGGCCCTTTGTTTTGTTTTGTGTGTGTCTAGCATTGAAAAATTGTCGAAACCCGATTGTTTGTTGTTTTTTCACAAACTGTAGGAGAATAGAAGGAAACGTTGGAGAATATTCCTTCCGATTAGAGGTATGGAAGTAACAGACCTATTTATAAGTCGCTTGTATGGTTAAGTCTATGCTGGTGTTATAGGCATCAACAAATAAGAAAATAATGATAAAATTTACAAGACTTTAAATAAACTTGGAAGTGAGGAGTATAAACTTATTGTATCGTCGAGTAGGAAGCTTTAAGTAGCATAGTAAAGACAATCAATGACAGTAAGGTCTCCAATAAACTTTCAGACTCAAACATTATAACAGAAGACTTAATTGCTTGAATTTCGAAACTATGCAAGGATAATTGTACAATTTTTTTTTTTTTTTTGACAGTTTTTGAGGTACATTACATATGGTATCAGAGAAAAAGTTTCAACATTGGGCCTGAACAGAGCCACATTAATTGCTTAGTATATATTCTGATTTATGAAAAAGCTAATAAATCTTGTGGATTACAAACATAAAGCTTTTCTGTTTTGTGTTGAATAATGGCATCTCAAGAAGGTGCAGAAATCAGGATGGAAGGGAATATGCAGCAAGGACCTCCTGGAGATCCAAGATAGAACAATGATGGAAGTTCACCCACAGAGGTGTTGGAAACAATGAGGAACCTTATTGTTGAACTACAGGTTTTCAAGGCCGACAATGAAAAATTGAAGAAGGCCCAGCATGAACAGAAAGAGATAAATGAAGTCCTGTTGCGTAGTATAGTAACCAAGAAAATCCCAAAAGATGATAACCCTGAGGAAGAGGTCAGCAAAAGGGCCTCCAACAATTTTGGTGCGAAAACAGAAAAAGGAGACAGTTCGTCTGAAGGGACACCTTCAGCTTAAGACAAAACCATACTAGACAGAAAAAGAAAACAAACAGACCACCTTGAAGGAGAATTTAAAAAGATTAAACCTTCTACTTTTGATGGAGAATCCAGGACAGGAGAAGAAGCCGAGGCATGGTTGTTGGACATCAAAAAATACTTCCAAATCTACAACTATTCCAGCAACATGAAGGTCAGAAGGGCCATCTACAATCTGAAGGGGAAGGCCAACATTTGGTGGCAGGACCTGAAATTGGCCAAGGGCCTAAAGGAGAAATAGTTGGAATGGTTCGACCTTAAGAAGTATTTTAAGAAACAATACCTTTCTGAAAGCTATTATGAAAGGATGACGAAATAATTTTATGAGTTACGACTCGGACAAATGATGATGGAGGACCTTATAAGTAAATTTCTGGAACTATTAAGGTTCGTATCGTACATTTGGGAGGACAAGGTAAAAATCCAACGATTCTTAAGTTGTTTACCACAGGCTTACTGGGACAGAATTGAGTTTGATAGCCCCAAATCCTTGAGTGAGGCATTCAGGAAGGCACGAATGTGCTATGACCAGTATAAACAGTGGGTAGAGTTTCCCACGTCCTGGAAGGATAAGAAGCAAGATGGAATGCACCAGCGGAATAAGGGATACCAGCCAACTCCTTATCGGAATGCATCAAAAAAGTTTCCTAAGGAAGGATTTTCACTCCAATCATATGAATACGCAAGGTAGCGGTAAACTGGTAAACCTAGGTATGAAGAAGTTTGGGGACAACTCCCGCAAGCCATTAAAATGTTGGGAGTGTGGAGAGCCTCATCTAAGGAGGAACTGCCCATGTTTAATTGTAGCAAACAAAACTGCTGTTCACAATTTGCAGGAAGCCTTGACAGTGGGAGACATGGGTAGAAGTTTTCATTAGATAAATGCAGCCATAGATGGTCGACAAGATGACCACCAGTCCTCGGTGGTAGAGATCGAAGGTAAAATCCATGAAACTCAAATTTATGTTTTAATTGACCCTGGAGCTATGTTAAGTTATATTACTCCCAATGTAGTAGAGTCGAATAAACTTAAGAAACAAAAGCATGAAAAATCTTGGCTTGTACAACTAGCAATAGGTACTAAAAGAAAAGTAGTTAACTTTATTTATGATCTCGAGTTTATCTTAGATGGTCAAAAGATAAGAACCAATCTGAACATTCTACCACTAGGATCTTATGATATGCTTATCAACCCCTATCTCAAAAGAACCCTACCGAATGAGTCTACCAGAACTGACAGAATTAAAAATACAATTACAGGAATTGTTGGATATTAGACCAAGTGTCTCGCCATGGGGAGCACCAATCCTCTTTGTGAAAATGAAAGACGGTACTCTAAGACTATGCATCGATTATAGACAACTGAACAAAGTGACCATTAAGATCAAATACCCCTTACCCAGAATAAATGATCTGTTCGATCAAGTTGGTGGGGCCAAGATCTTGTCAAAATTGGATTTATGATCCGGCTATAATCAAGTTAGGATAAAGGACCAGGACATAAACAAAACAACTTTTTGAACAAGATACAGACACTACGATTTTGTAGTCATACCTTTTGGACTCACTAATGCACCAACCACATTTATGTGCTTGATGAACAACATTTTCAGCGAGTACTTAGACAAGTTCGTAGTAGTATTTATCGACGATATTCTAGTCTATTCTAAAACGGAGGAGGAACATGATGAACACTTACGAATAGTTCTACAAACGCTAAGGAAACACAAACTATATGCAAAATTCGACAAATGTGATTTTTATAAAAAAGAAATACAATATTTAGGACATGTCATTTCCTCAAAAGGTATTGCCGTGGACCCAGAAAAGATAAAAGCCATTATGGAATGGCCAGTGCGTAACGATGTGGCAGACATTCGGTCATTCATGGGAATCACCAGATATTATCGTAGATTTATAGAAGGGTTCTCCAACATAGCCTACCCTATCACGCCATTACAAAATAAAGGGACCAAGTTTAACTGGTCACAAAAGTGTCAAGACAATTTTAACAAGCTAAAAGAATTATTGGCATCGACATCCATTTTGAAAGTAGAAGACCCAAATAAAGACTTCACAGTATGCGTTGATGCAAGTAAAGAGGGACTAGGTGGTGTTCTAACTCAGGAAGGGCATGTGATTTGTTATGAGTCCTAGAAATTAAAGGAACATGAGAGAAATTATGTCACTCATGACTTAGAATTGGCAGCAGTAATACATGCCTTAAAAATGTGGCGACACTATATAATGGGCAGAAAATTCTTACTATTGACGGATAATAGCGGGGTGAAATATATGTTTAACCAACCAGACCTTAATGCAATACAAGAAAGGTGGCTATCCTTCCTGAGAGAATTTGACTTCGAGGTCAGACATATCAAGGGTAAGGAAAATAAAGTAGTAGATGCTTTAAGTTGCAGAATCCATGGGTTATTTTAGACAAATATCAGCAAGGTAGAAAGTGATCTAGAACAAAGAATAAGAATGACAGGTATTAATGACGGAAATTACACTAAGATGATGGAAGAATTTCAAAACAGTATCAAAAACTCAGATAAACCAGAGATAAGTATCGACAAGAATGGACTATTAGGATTTAAAAAAAGACTTTACATACCAGATTCAACAGAGCTAAAATTAACCATTTTAGACGAAGTGCATAAGAAACCGTATTCTGGCCATCGAGGTTACCAGAAGATAATAAAAACACTCTGAAAACTATTTTACTGGCCTAACATGAAGGGCGAAACAACATAGTACTTGGCTAGGTGCCAAGATTGTCAGCAGGTTAAGGCCGAACACCAACATCCAGCCGGCCTATTACAGCCATTACCAGTACCAGAATGGAAATGGGAGACCATATCGCTGGTCTTTATAACAAGTTTGCCTAAAAATCAGAAATAGAATGATTCTATCATGGTTGTAATCGATAAACTCAGTAAGTCTGCACACTTTATTACTGTAAAGTCTACTTTTAAAGCTATTAACATTGCTGAAATATTCATGAAAGAAATTTTTAGACTGCATGGTATTCCTAAAATGGTGATTTCAGATAGAGACATAAAATTCACATCCCCTTTTTGGAAGGAATTGTTTGCAGGGCTAAATACTAATTTGAATTTCAATACGAGTTATCATCCACAAATGGATGGACAGACTGAAAGGACAAACCAAATCATAGAGGATATGCTCCGCATTTATGTAAGAACAAAGCCGAACAAGTGGGAAGACTACCTACATTTGTTAGAATTTGCATATAACAATGGTTACCAAACTTCGTCTAAGTTGAGCCCTTTCGAAATACTATACGACAAAAAGTGTACAACTCCAATAACCTAGGATAACCCGGCTGACAGACTCATGGTTGGACCAGATATGCTCCAAGAAATGGAGAACATGGTAAAAAGGGTACAACAGAATTTGAAAGAAGCACGGGACAAACAGAAGAGCTATGCAGATCAGAAAAGAAGACACTTGGAATTTCAAATGGGAGACCATGGTTACTTGAAGGTCAAAGCCCAGAAAAGCTCGCTGAAGTTAGGGAACTATGCCAAGATGGCACCTAGGTTTTGTGGGCCCTTCGAGATACTGACTCGAATTGGACCCGTAGCATATCAGCTTGCACTTCCAGCTAATATAAGAATTCATAATGTATTTCATGTTTCTTTTTTGAAAAAGTATATTCATGAACCTACTCATATGATTGATTGGAACTTGGTGCAGATGGAACCAGAAGGCGAGTTCCAGGTGGAACCCCTGCGCATTCTAAACCGGAGAGAAATAACACTTCGGAACATAGTCGTTGCTCAGGTAAAGGTGCAATGGAAGCACTTTAGTCTTGAGGAGGCCACTTGGGAATTGGAAGGAGATTTGCAGAAATCTCATCCAATCCTGTTCCAGGAAAGGAACAAACACTGAGGACAATGTTTTACTGAAAGGGGAAAGGATGTGACATCCCCCAAAAATAAAATATTTTTCTTTTTGAAATGTGCTAGAAATTTATATCCGTTTTTGACAAATTTGAATCTGGATTTTTTTTCTTCCATTTATGGCAATTCTGAATTTCGAATTTAATAATTGTAATTAATTATTGTGACTGTTGAGCAGAGATCTGATCTAACTAAACTAACTAGTTGACTATGACACTTGTATAAAAACATAACATTTATATATTAAATGCAGGAGGACAAATGGAATAGCCATGTTAAAAATCAGCTGACCATGAATCCATGAGGTGGGAACAAGTTGGAACTGCCTCTGGGTTGATTATTACAAGTGGAAAATCAGAGATTTGGCCACTCACGGCCCCTGAGAATCAGGGAGTAAGAAAGCTGTGAAAATCTCCAAAGGAGGGAAAAAGACATGGGAAAAAATTGATAAATAACATATGTGAGGAGGCAGGACGCTGCCAAGTATGATGGGAAAGGATTGCGAGCTCTCTTGCTGTTATGAGCATTGCCGAGCAAGTGTGAGGCAAGGGGATAACTGCTGAAAAATTTGGAATATTGCTAAGGAGTCTCCAAGTTCTCCTTCATGGATTCATGGTCAGGCTAGGGGGTGAATCGGGCAAGTAGTTTTGGCTACCCTGTTCTACAGTTGGGAGGAACGTGGTTGTTCCCTTTGTTGTCCCATGGATTTGATTCAGATATGTTGATCTACCCCTCTCTATTATGAATGACTATGTTTTATCCGATGTCATGTATCTATTAAATCCGATATGGAATAGTTTCCATTCTCTGCTTGAATGATTTGATATCTAATGCATTATATTTAATTAGATCGGAACTGTAACGATGTCCATTTTCTGTTCGAATGTTTTAACAATGTTATATTAAATCCAAACTGGAATAAATTCCATTCTTTGTCTGAATGATTTTTCTGATGCATTGTACTTGATTAAAACGAAACTGTAACGATTCCCATTTTTTTTTTCGTTATGAGGAATATATGTGAAGGAAATCCGTATATATATAGTTGTAATACGTTTGTTGGAATATCCACCTCTATCTGCCGAATTACAGTTATTTGTTGTGGAAGATGAATATCTTTTGTAGTTATAATCTATCTGTCGTCGCAAAGTTTGTAATAAACATCCAAACTCTAGAAAACTATTCCTCCTGTGAGTAAAATTCTAGATGGATGCACCTGTAATTTATATTTCTATAAGTAAGTAAGGAAAGGAGGGAATTAACGTCAATACGGCAGGTCCTCTCCATGGTTAAAATCCCAGGAAATGAAACTCAGATCCCTCAGAACATCAAATATAATTACCAAACTCCGAGGGAATGATATTCTTATTCCTGTATTTACCTAGATGTACAAATCTAGTATTGTTGACGTTTAATGCATTGATTAGAAGAGGCTCTAAGTGAACGTAATAGGAGTTACCTTTTACAGAAACTGTTACCCTATTGTACCCCTTTTATAGATTATATCTGTATAAAACTCAGAAGTTAGATTTTTGGAATTCTGATAGGTAAATGAATATTGAATCCTTCTACACCTACTGTTTCACATAACGAAAGTAAGAATACCACTACAAGGAAAAAATATTAGAATTATGAAAATAAAGTGAATTTCGGCATTCACGACTTGCTAGTTACATTTATGCGAAGTTCTCTTACTTTTCCAAACCCCGAAACCTCGAATCCCAAAATCCCAAAATGTTGGTACAGCATCCTTTCACCTTTCGGAATTCGGGAGTTGTTGTTTGGCATTTGAAACCCTGAAACCCCGAATCTCGAAATCATGAAGTGTTAGTCCCACATCCTTTCACCCCTTGAGAATTCAAGAGTGGTTGTGTGTTGTTGTTTGGTTTTTGAAACCCCGAAACCTCGAACCCTGAAATCCCGAAAAGTTGGTTCCTTTCTTTTTCGCAATTCGGGAATTGTTGTATGTTGGATGTTTGGCTATGAGAACCGCGAAACCCCAAACCCCGAAATCCAGAAATGCGGGTCTCACCTTTCCTTTTTCGCATTTTGGAAGTTTGTTTATGCTGATGTTCGGACACCGGAACTCGCGAAGTTCGGAACCCCAAAATCCCGAAGTGCGGGACCCAACTTTCCTTTTTCGCATTTTTTAGGTTTGTATATGTTGTTGTTTGGGGCAACTACACTCGCGAAATCCCGAACTCCAAAATCTCAAAGTGCTAGTTACTTTTCGATATTTTGGGAATTGTTGTGTGTGATGTTTGGCTTCTGTACTCGAGAACTCCCGAACTCTGAAATCCCGAAGTGCTGGTCACTTTTCACAATTTCGGGAGTTGGTGTGTGTTGATGTTTTGGCTTCTGTACTCACGAAATCCCAAACCCCAAAACCCTGAAGTGTTGGGTCCACAGTCTTCCCGCTTTTTTCGCGTTTTCGGCAAAAGCAACATGGCCCTTTGTTTTGTTTTGTGTGTGTTTGGCATTGAAAAATCGTCGAAACTCGATTGTTTGTTGTTTTTTCACAAACTGTAGGAGTATATTAGGAAATGTTTGCAAATATTCCTTCCGATTAGAGGTATGGAAGTAACATACCTATTTATAAGTCGCTTGTATGGTTAAGTCTGTGCTGGTGTTATAGGCATCAACAGATAAGAAAATAATGGTAAAATTTACAAGACGTTAAATAAACTTGGAAGTGAGGAGTATACACTTATTGTATCGTCGAGTAGGAATCTTTAAGTTGCATAGTAAATACATTCAACGATAGTAAGGTCTCCAATAAAATTTCAGACTCAAACATTATAACAGAAGACTTAATTGCTTGAATCTCGAAACTATGCAAGGATAATTGTACAAACATTTTTTTTTTCTTTTTTCTTTTTTTGGACAGTTTTTGAGGTACATTACATATGGTATTAGAGAAAAAGTTACAACACTGGGCCTGAACAGGGACACATTAATTTCTTAGTATATATTCTGATTTATGAAAAAACTAATAAATCTTGTGGATTACAAACATAAATCTTTTTTGTTTTGTGTTGAATAATGACATCTCAAGAAGGTTTAGAAATCAGGATGGAAGGGAATCCGCAACAAGGACCTCCTAGAGATCTGAGACAAAACAGTGATGGAAGTTCACCCACGGAGGTGTTGGAAACAATGAGGAACCTTATTGTTGAACTACAGGTTTTCAAGGTCGACAATGAAAAATTGAAGAAGGCCCAACAAGAATAGAAAGAGATAAATGAAGTCCTGTTGCGTAGTATAGTAACCAAGAAAAGCCCAAAATATGATAACCCTAAGCAAGAGGTCAGCAAAAGGGCCTCCAATAAATCTGATGTGAAAACAAAAAAAGGAGATAGTTCGTCTGAAGGGACACCTTCAGCTGAAGACAAAACCATACCAGACAGAAAAAGAAAACAAACAGACCACCTTGAAGGAGAATTTAAAAAGATTAAACTTGCTACTTTTGATGGAGAATCCAGGACAGGAGAAGAAGCCGAGGCATGGTTGTTGGACATAAAAAAATACTTCCAAATCTACAACTATTCCAACAACATGAAGGTCAGAATGGACATCTACAATCTGAAGGGGAAGGCCAAAATTTGGTGGCAGAACTTGAAATTGGCCAAGGGCCTAAAGGAGAAACAGTTGGAATGGTCCGGCTTTAAGAAGTATTTTAAGAAACAATACCTTTCTGAAAGCTATTATGAAAGGAAAACGAAAGCATTTTATGACTTACGACTCAGACAAATGACGATGGAGGACCTTACAAATAAATTTCTGGAACTATTAAGGTTTGTATCGTACATCTGGGAGGACAAGGTAAAAATCCAACGATTCTTAAGCTATTTACCACAGGCTTATCGTGACAGAATTGAGTTTGACAACCCCAAATACTTGAGTGAGGCATTCAGGAAGGCATGAATGTGCTATGACTAGTATAAACAACATGTAGAGTTTCCCACATCCTGGAAGGATAAGAATCAAGATGGAATGCACCAACAAAAGAAGGGATACCAGCCATCTCCTTATCGGAATGCAACAAAAAGTTGCCCAAGGAAGGATTTTCACTCCAATTATCCGAATACGCAAGGTAGTGGTAAACCAGTAAACCTGGGTACGAAGAAGTTTGGGGACAACTTCCATGAGCCATTAAAGTGTTGGGAGGGTGGAGAGCCTCATCTAAGGAGGAACTATCCACATTTAATTGTAGCAAACATAACTGATGTTCACAATTTGCAGGAAGCCTCGACAGTGGGAGACATGGGCAGAAGTTTGCATAAGATAAATGCAGCCATAGATGGTCGAGAAGCTGACCACTAGTCCTCGGTGGTAGAGATCGAAGGTAAAATCCATGACACTCGAATTTATGTTTTAAATTACCCTGGAGCTACGTTAAGTTATATTACTCCCGATGTAGTAGAGTCAAATAAACTTAAGAAACAAAAGCATGAAAAATCTTGGCTTGTACAACTAGCAAGTGGTACTAAACGAAAAGTAGTTAACTTTATTTCTGATCTTGAGTTTAGCTTAGATGGTCAAAATATAAGGATCAATCTGAACATCCTACCACTAGGATCTTATGATATGATTATTGGGATGGATTGGTTGGAACAAAACAAAGTAGTACTAGACTGTTATACAAAGGTACTTAGCTATAAAGATAATTTTGGCACTGTTAGAACAGCCCAAGGTATACCAAAACCCTTATCAGTCAGACAAGTTTCAGCGATGCAACTGAAGAAATGTATTAGAAAGGGATGTTAAGTTTATGCCATCCAAGTGACAAATCTATTAGAAAAAGAAGACAAGCCCAAGTTAGAAGACTTTGTTATCCTACGTGAATTCAGAGACATGTTTGTTGATGAGATACCAGAATTACCTCCTAGAAGGGAAATAGATTTCTCCATAGACTTACTACTCATATCAACCCCTATCTCAAAAGCACCCTACCGAATGAGTCTACCAGAACTGACAGAATTAAAAATACAATTACAGGAATTGTTGGACAAGGAGTATATGAGACCAAGTGTCTCGCCATGGGGAGCACCAGTCCTCTTTGTGAAAAAGAAAGATGGTACTCTAAGACTATGCATCGATTATAGACAACTGAACAAAGTGACCATTAAGAACAAATACCCCTTAACCAGGATAAATGATCTGTTCGATCAAGTTGGTGGGGCCAAGATCTTCTCAAAATTGGATTTACGATCTGGTTATCATCAAGTTAGGATAAAGGACCAGGACATAAACAAAATAGATTTTCGAACAAGATACAGACACTATGAGTTTGTAGTCATGCCTTTCGGACTCACTAATGCACCAACCACATTTATGTGCTTGATGAACAACATTTCCAGCCAGTACTTAGACAAGTTCGTAGTAGTAATTATCGACGATATTCTGGTCTATTCTAAAACAAAGGAGGAACATGATGAACACTTATGAATAGTTCTGCAAACTCTAAGGAAACACAAACTATATGAAAAATTCGACAAATGTGATTTTTATAAAAAATAAATACAATATTTAGGACATGTCATTTCCTCGAAAGGTATTACCGTAGACCCGGAAAAGATAAAATCCATTATGGAATGGCCAGTGCTTAAGGATGTGGTAGATATCTGGTCATTCATGGGAATCACCAGATATTATCACAGATTTATAGAAGGGTTCTCCAAGATAGCCTACCCTATCACGTCATTACAAAAGAAAGGGACCAAGTTTAACTGGTCGCAAAAGTGTCAAGACAGTTTTAACAAGCTAAAATAATTATTGACATCGACGCCCATTTTGAAGGTAGCAGACCCAGATAAAGACTTCACAATATGCGTTGATGCAAGTAAAGAGGGACTGGTTGGTGTTCTAACTCAGGAAGGGCACGTGATTTTTTATGAGTCCCATAAATTAAAGGAACATGAGCGAAATTATGTCACTCATGACTTAGAATTGACAACAGTAATACATGCCTTAAAAATGTGGTGACACTATATAATGGGCATAAAATTCTTACTATTGACGGATAATAGCGGGGTGAAATATCTGTTTAACCAACCAGACCTTAATGCAAGACAAACAAGGTGGCTAGCCTTCCTGAGTGAATTTGATTTCGAGGTCAGACATATCAAGGGTAAGGAAAATAAAGTAGCAAATGCTTTAAGACGCATAATCCATGGGTTATTTGAGATAAATATTAGCAGGGTAGAAAGTGATCTAGAACAAAGAATAAGAATGGCAGGTATTAACGACGGAAATTACACTAAGATCATGGTAGAATTTCAAAACAATATCACAAACTCAGATAAACCAGAGATAAGTATCGACAAGAAGGGACTATTAAGATTTAAAAAAAGACTTTACATACCAGATTCAACAGAGCTAAAATTAACCATTTTAGACGAAGTGCATAAGAAACCGTATTCTGGCCATCCAGGTTACTAGAAGACAATAACCGCACTCCGAAAACTATTTTACTGGCGTAACATGAAGGGTGAAACAACAGAGTACTTGGCTAGGTGCCAATATTGTCAGCAAGTTACGGCTGAACACCAACATCCAACCGACCTATTACAACCATTACCAATACCAGAATGGAAATGGGAGACCATATCACTGGACTTTATAACAGGTTTGCCTAAAACTCAAAAATAGAATGATTCTATCATGGTTGTAATCGATAAACTCAGTAAGTCCGCACACTTTATTCCTGTAAAGTCTACTTTTAAAGCTATTAACATTGCTGAAATATTCATGAATTTTTTTTTTAGACTGCATGGTATTCCTAAAATGGTGATTTCAGATAGAGACGTAAAATTCACATCCGCTTTTTGGAAGGAATTGTTTGCATGGATAAATATTAATTTGAATTTCAGTACAAGTTATCATCTCCAAATGGATGGACAGACCGAAATGACAAACCAAATCATAGAGGATATTCTCTACATGTATGTAAGAACAAAGCCGAACAAGTGGGAAGACTACCTACATTTGGTAGAATTTGCATATAACAATGTGTACCAAACTTCAGCTAAGTTGAGCCCTTTCGAAATACTGTACGGTAGAAAGTGTACAACTTCAATTAGCTGGGATAACCCGTCCAACAAACTCATGGTTGGACCAGATATGCTCCAATAAATGGAGAACATGGTAAAAAGGGTACAAAAGAACTTGAAAGAAGCACAGGACAGACATAAGAGCTATGCAGATCATAAAAGAAGACACTTTGAATTTCAAATGGGAGACCATGTTTACTTGAAGGTCAAAGCCTATAAAATATCACTGAAGTTAGGGAACTACGCCAAGCTAACACCTAGGTTTTGTGGGCCCTTCGAGATACTGACTCGAATTGGACCCGTAGCATATCATCTTGCACTTCCAGCTAATCTAAGAATTCATAATGTATTTCATGTTTCTTTATTGAAAAAGTATATTCATGACCCTACTCATATGATTGATTGGAACTTGGTGCAGATGGAACCTGAAGGCAAGTTCCAAGTGGAACCCCTGCTCATTCTGGACTGGATAGAAATAGCACATCGGAACAGAGCCGTCGCTCAGGTAAAGGTGCAATGGAAGCACTTTAGTCCTGAGGAGGCCACATGGGAATTGGAAGGAGATTTGCGGAAATCTCATCCAATCCTATTCTAGGAAAGGAACGAAAACTGAGGACAGTGTTTTACTGAAAGGGGAAAGGATGTGACATCCCCCCAAATTAAAATATTTTTATTTTTGAAATGTGCTAGAAATTTATTTCCATTTTTGGCAAATTCGAATCTAGAATTTTTTTTTCCATTTATGGCAATTTTGAATTTTGAATTTAATAATTGTAATTAATTATTGTGACTGTTGAGCAGAGATCTGATCTGACTCAACTAACTAGTTGACTATGACACTTGTATAAAAACAAAGCATTTATTTATTAAATGCAGGAGGACAAATGGAACAACCATGTTAAAAATCAGTTGACCATGACTCCATGAGTGGGGAACAAGTTGGAACTGCCTCTGGGATGATTATTACAATTTCCAAATCAAATATTTGGCCACTAAAATCCCCTAAGAATCAGGGATTAAGAAAGCTGTGAAAATCCCCAAAGGAGGGAAAAAGACCTGGGAAAAAATTGATAAATAACATATGCAAGGAGGCAGGACGCTGCCAAGTATGCTGGGAAAGGATTGCGAGATCTCTTGCTATTATGAGCACTGCCAATCAAGTGTGAGGCAAGGCGATAACCGCTGAAAAATTTGGAATATTGCTGAGCAGTCTCCAAGTTCTCCCTCATGGATTCATGGTCAGGCTAGGGGGTGAATCGGGCAAGTAGTTTTGGCTGCCTTGTTCTACAGTTGGGAGGAACATGGTTGTTCCCTTTGTTTTCCCACAGATTTGATTCAGATATGTTGATCTACCCCTCTCTACTATGAATGGCTATGTTTTATCCGATGTCATGTATATATTAAATCCGAGCTGGAATAGTTTCCATTCTCTATTTGAATGATTTAATATTTGATGCATTATATTTAATTAGATTGGAACTGTAACGATATCCATTTTCTATTCGAATGTTTTAACGATGCCATATTAAATCCGAACTGGAGTAAATTCCATTCTTTGTCTGAATGATTTTTCTGATGCATTGTACTTGATTAAAACGAAACTGTAACAATTCCCATTTTCTATTCGTTATGAGGAATATATGTGAAGGAAATCCGTATATATATAGTTGTAATACGTCTACTGGAATATCCACCTCTATATGATGAATTACAATTATTTGTTGTGGAAGATGAAGACCTTTCGTAGTTATAATCTATCTGTTGTCGCGAAGTTCGTAATAAACATCCAAACTCTAGAAAATTGTTCCTCCTGTGAGTAAAATGATAGATGGATGCACCTGTAATTTATATTTCTATAAGTAAGTAAGGAAAGGAGGGAATTAACGTCAATAGGGAAGGTCCTCTATGTGGTTAAAATCCCAGGAAATCAAACTCAGATCCCTCGGAACATCAATTATAATTACCAAACTCTGAGGGAATGATATTCTTATTCCTGTATTTACCTAGATGTACAGATCTAGTACTGTTGACGTTTAATGGATTGATTAGAAGAGGCTCTAAGTGAACATAATAGGAGTTACCTTTTACAAAAACTGTTACCCTATTGCACCCCTTTTATAGATTATATGTGTATAAAACTTAGAAGTTAGATTTTTGGAATTCTGATAGGTAAACAGATATTGAATCCTTCTACACCTACTGTTTCACAGAACGAAAGTAATAATACTTGTACAAGGCAAAAATCTTAGAATTATGAAAATAATGTGAATTTCGGCATTCGAGACATGCTGGTTACATTGATGCGAAGTTCCCTTGCTTTTCCAAACCCCGAAACCCCGAATCTCGAAAACCCAAAATGTTGGTACAACATCCTTTCACCTTTCGGAATTCGGGAGTTGTTGTTCGTTGTTTTTTGGCATTTGAAACCCTGAAACCCTGAATCCCGAAATCCTGAAGTATTAGTCCCACATCCTTTCACCCCTTCGGAATTCGGGAGTGGTTGTGTGTTGTTGTTTGGATTTTAAAACCCCAAAACCCCGAACCCCAAAATCCCAAAAAGTTAGTTCCTTTCTTTTTCGCAATTCAAGAATTGTTGTATGTTGGATGTTTGGCTATGAAAACTGCGAAACCGCGAAACTTGAAATCCTGAAATGCGGGTCTCACCTTTCCTTTTTCACATTTCAGAGGTTTGTTTATGTTGATGTTTGGACACCGGAACTTGCGAAGTTCTGAACCCCGAAATCCTGAAGTGTGGGACCCACCTTTCCTTTTTCTCATTTCAGAGGTTTGTATATGTTGTTGTTTGGGGCACTTGCACTCGTGAAATTCTGAACTCCGAAATCTCGAAGAGCTAGTCACTTTTCACAATTTCAGGAGTTGTGTGTGATGTTTCGCTTCTGTACTTGTGAAATCCCGAAGTTTTGGTCACTTTTCGCAATTTCGAGAGTTGGTGTGTGTTGATGTTTTGGCTTCTGTACTCACGAAAGCCTGAACCCCGAAACCCTGAAGTGTTGGGTCCATAGTCTTCCCACTTTTTTCGCGTTTTCGACAAAAACAACGTGGCCCTTTGTTTTGTTTTGTGTGTGTTTGACATTGAAAAATCGTCGAAACCCGATTGTTTGTTGTTTTTTCACAAACTGTAGGAGCATAGCAAGAAACGTTGGCGAATCTTCCTTTCGATTAGAGGTATGGAAGTAATAGAACTTTTTATAATTCTCTTGTATGGTTAAGTCTATGTTGGTGTTATAGGATCAACAGATAAGAAAATAATGATAAAATTTACAAGACTTTAAATAAACTTGGAAGTGAGGAGTATAAACTTATTGTATCATTGAGTAGGAAGCTTTAAGTTGCATAGTAAACACAATCAATGATAGTAAGGTCTCCAATAAAATTTCAGACTCAAACTTTATAATAGAAGACTTAATTGCTTGAATCTCGAAACTATGCAAGGATAACTGTACAAACAAATTTTTTTTTTTTTTTCGACAGTTTTTGAGGTACATTACATATGGTATCAAAGAAAAAGTTACAACACTAGGCCTGAACAGGGCCACATTAATTGCTTAGAATATATTCTAATTTATGAAAAAACTAATAAATCTTGTGGATTACAAACATAAATCTTTTCTGTTTTGTGTTGAATAATGGCATCTCAAAAAGGTGCAAAAGTCAGGATGGAAGGGAATCCGCAACAAGGACCTCCTGGAGATCCGAGATAGAACAATGATGAAATTTCACCCACGGAGGTGTTGGAAACAATGAGGAACCATATTGTTGAACTACAGGTTTTCAAGGTCGACAATGAAAAATTGAAGAAGGCCCAACAGGAACAGAAAGAGATAAATGAAGTCCTGTTGCGTAGTATAGTAACCAAGAAAATCCCAAAAGATGATAACCTTGAGGACGAGGTCAGCAAAAGGGCCTCCAAGAATTCTGGTGCGAAAACAGAAAAAAGAAGACAGTTCATCTGAAGGGACACCTTCATCTGAAGACAAAACCATACCAAACAAAAAAAGAAAACAAACAGACCACCTTGAAGGAGAATTTAAAAAGATTAAACCTGCTTATTTTGATGGAGAATCCAGGATAGGACAAGAAGCTGAGGCATGGTTGTTGAACATCAAAAAATACTTCCAAATCTACAACTATTCCAGCAACATGAAGGTCAGAATGGCCATTTACAATCTGAAGGGGAAGGACAACATTTGGTGGTAGGACCTGAAATTGGCCAAGGGCCTAAAGGAGAAACAGTTGGAATGGTCCGACTTTAAGAAGTATTTTAAGAAACAATACCTTTCTGAAAGCTATTATGAAAGGAAGACGAAAGAATTTTATGAGTTATGACTCAGACAAATGACGATGGAGGACCTTATAAATAAATTTCTGGAACTTGTAAAAATCCAACGATTCTTAAGTTGTTTACCATAGTGTTACTGGGACAAAATTGAGTTTGACAGCCCCAAATCCTTGATTGAGGCATTCAGGAAGGCACGAATGTGCTATGACCAGTATAAATAGTAGGTAAAGTTTTCCACATCCTGGAAGGATAAGAAGCAAGATGAAATGCACCAGTGGAAGAAGGGATACCAACCAACTCCTTATCAGAATGCAACAAAAAGTTTCCCAAGGAAGGATTTTCACTCCAATCATCCGAATATGCAAGGTAGTGGTAAACTGGTAAACCTAGGTACGAAGAAGTTTGGGGACAACTCCTGCGAGCCATTAAAGTGTTGGGAGTGTGGTGAGCCTCATCTAAGGAGGAACTGTCCACGTTTAATTGCCGCAAACAGAACTGTTGTTCACAATTTGCAGGAAGCCTTGACAGTGGGAGACATGGGAAGAAGTTTGCGTCAGATAAATGCAACCATAGATGGTCGACAAGCTAACCACTAGTCCTCAGTGGTAGAGATCGAAGGTAAAATCCATGACACTCGAATTTCTATTTTAGTTGACCCTGGAGCTATGTTAAGTTATATTACTCCCGACGTAGTAGAGTTGAATAAACTTAAGAAACAAAAGCATGCAAAATCTTGGCTTGTACAACTAGCAACAAGTACTAAAAGAAAAGAAGTTAACTTTATTTTGATCTTGAGTTCAACTTAGATGGTCAAAAGATAAGGACCAATCTGAACATCCTACCACTAGGATCTTATGATATGATTATCGGGATGGATTGGTTGGAACAACACAAAGTAGTACTAGACTATTATACAAAGGTACTTAGCTATAAAGATAATTTCGGCACTATTAGAAAAGCCCAAGGCATACCAAAACCTGTATCAGTCAGACAAGTTTCAACGATGCAACTCAAGAAATGTGTTAGAAAGGGATGTTAATTTTACGCCATCCAAGTGACGAATCTATTAGAAAAAGAATATAATCCCAAGTTAGAATACTTTGTTGTCCTACGTGAATTCAGAGACATGTTTGTTGATGAGATACCAGAATTACCTCCTAGAAGGGAAATAGATTTCTCCATAGACTTACTACCTGGATCAGCCCCTATCTCAAAAGCACCCTACCGAATGAGTTTACCAGAACTGACAGAATTAAAAATACAATTATAGGAATTGTTGGACAATGAGTATATCAGACCAAGTGTCTCGCCATGGGGAGCACCATTCCTCTTTGTGAAAAATAAAGATGGTACTCTAAGACTATGTATTGATTATAGACAACTGAACAAAGTGACCATTAAGAACAAATACCTCTTACCCAGAATAAATGATCTGTTCGATCAAGTTGGTGGGGCCAAGATCTTCTCAAAATTATATTTACGATTCGATTATCCTCAAGTTAGGATAAAGGACCAAGACATAAACAAAACAACTTTTCGAACAAGATACAAACACTACAAGTTTGTAGTCATACCTTTCGGACTCATTGATGCACCAACCACATTTATGTGCTTGATGAACAACATTTTCAGCCAGTACTTAGACAAGTTCGTAGTAGTATTTATCGACGATATTATGGTCTATTCTAAAACGTAGGAGTAACATGATGAACACTTACGAATAGTTCTACAAACACTAAGGAAACACAAACTAGACGCAAAATTCGACAAATGTGATTTTTATAAAAAAAAAATACAATATTTAGGACATGTCATTTCCTCGGAAGGTATTGTCGTAGACCCGGAAAAGATAAAATCCATTATGGAATGGCCAGTGCCTAAGGATGTGGCAGATATTCTGTCATTCATGGGAATCACTAGATATTATCACAGATTTATAGAAGGGTTCTCCAAGATAGCCTACCCTATCACGTCATTACAAAATAAAGGGACCAAGTTTAACTGGTTGCAAAAGTGTCAAGACAGTTTTAACAAGCTAAAATAATTATTGACATTGACGCCCATTTTGAAGGTAGCAAACCCAGATAAAGACTTCATAGTATGCGTTGATGCAAGTAAAGAGGGACTAGGTGGTGTTCTAACTTAGGAAGGGCATGTGATTTGTTATGAGTCCCAGAAATTAAAGGAACACGAGTGAAACTATGTCACTCATGACTTAGAATTGGCAGCAGTAACACATGCCTTAAAAATGTGGCGACACTATATAATACGCAAAAAATTCTTACTATTGACGCATAATAGCGGGGTGAAATATCTATTTAACCAACTAGACCTTAATGGAAGACAAGCAAGGTGGCTAGCCTTCCTGAGTGAATTCAACTTCGAGGTCAGACATATCAAGGGTAAGGAAAATAAAGTAGCAGATGCTTTAAGCCACATAATCCATGGGTTATTTGAGATAAATATCAGCAGGGTAGAAAGTGATCTGGAACAAAGAATAAGAACGACAGGTATTAATGACGGAAATTACACTAAGATGATGGCAGAATTTCAAAACAGTATCACAAAATCAGATAAACCAGAGATAAGTATCGACAAGAAGGGACTATTAAGATTTAAAAAAAGACTTTACATACGAGATTCAACAGAGCTAAAATTAACCATTTTAGACGAAGTGCATAAGAAACTGTATTCTGGCCATCCAGGTTACGAGAAGACAATAAAAACACTTCGAAAACTATTTTACTATCCTAACATGAAGGGTGAAACAACAGAGTACTTGGCTAGGTGCCAAGATTGTTAGCAGGTTAAGGCCGAACACCAGCATCCAGCCGACATATTACAACCATTACCAGTACCAGAATGGAAATGGGAGATCATATCGCTAGACTTTATAACAGGTTTGCCTAAAACTCAGACACAGAATGATTCTATCATGGTTGTAATTGATAAACTCATTAAGTCCGCACACTTTATTCCTATAAAGTCTACTTTTAAAGCTATTAACATTGCTGAAATATTCATGAAAGAAATTTTTAGACTGCATGGTATTCCTAAAATGGTGATTTCAGATAGAGACGTAAAATTCACA
>SNQJ01S0126706.1:21895-41294 GCA_010110895.2 Picea sitchensis
TTTTATCTCTTCAATGTAAATGTTTGATAACCAATTGGAATTTCTATAACAAATTCCATTTCATATGTGGTGTGTTGTCAAGTTTTCTCTAGGTTTATAGTGGCTTATGGTTAGCTTGAATAACAATTTATTTTCACTATACACAGTGTCTCCAATAGTGAACTACTTAAGCAATGGAACACATTTCTCTATTATAACTTGAAAAGTTGTGGATTGCATCATTGAATGTCTCTAAGTAAAACACAATGGAATGAGATTGTTGTGTCAAAAAAATAACTATCCCATAGTCATATGCATCGTCTTCTATATCAAAAGGATGAGAAACATATAGTAATGTAAGAATAGGTGGAGTGCATAGCTTCAACATCTTCACTTCCTCAAAAACATGTTGTTGCACCTTGGCCTAGATGATCAAGCCTTGTTTCCTCAAATTCCCAAGTGTGAGAATCTTGGAATAAATAATCTATAGAAATTGATCAATCCACCCAAAAATGATTTTTTTTCTGATATTGTTTAGCTCACAACTAATAAATGTGTGAATTCTAATTTAGGAAATGTAGTGGGTATGTGTGGACTTGTTTAGAAATCGGTCTTCATAAATGCCAATGATTTTGTCTTCCATAAATGCCAATGACTTAGTCTTCCATAACTTATGGCGTTTTGTTCCTTATTAAGCTCAATATAAAGTTAGAATATCATCAAAGTCTTGTTGTGCAAGTTGCATAGTTGCATAAAGTTGCATAAGATACATAAGTAAGCTCAATGTCAAGTTGTTCGGTTGCATAGTTGCATAGAGAACTTCATAAAATCACCATCAAGGAGAAGTTGCCTATTCGATCCATTGATGAGATATTAGATGAAATGACATTGTGTTCCTTATTAAGCTCAATATCAAGTTAGAATATCATCAAAGTCTTGTTGCATAAGTTACATAAGTTTCATAGTTGCATAAAGTTGCATAAAATTGCATAGTTGCATAAGTTGCATAGTTGCTTAATTTTCATAAGTAAACTCAATATCAAGTTGCTCAAGTTGCATAGTTGCATGTTCTAGGGGCCTATTTTTTTCTAGGTTATCCTCTCCCATTGAGCTATTTAAATGGATATGAGGATGGATTAGGTTCCTTGGGTGATTATAGGATTGTTGAAATAGCACTCAACCTATCAACAATAGCCAACCCAACTGATTATAACATCAACCAACAACAACAACCCTTTTACAATAATGTTCATCTCATATATGGGCTGAGTGGGATCTTACTGTTTTCTTGTTCGCATTTCAATTTTCTTTTAGAAGAAGGCTTGGAATGGGCTCTGTTATTGATTATAAAAACAAAAATTTTGAAGGATAACAAACTTGCGTTGTTAATATAATCGGTCCACCTTCTTTATAATCTGATTGGTCCACCTTCTTTATAATCGGATTGGAAGATGGAATTGAAGTCTTATTACAATATTTTCTCTTCTTGATGTTTGATTTTTCTCTTTTGCCAATGTTTATGTTTTCTCTTGCTAATGTTTTCCCTTAGTGTTCTTGGATTAATTCCAAAGATACAATGATATTTTTCTATTTGTCTATGTTTTATTTTTAGCTTCTTAAATTAAGACTGACAAGTCCTAATAGACAATGAACATGTACAGATTGAACATGGAAAGATTGGGAAAAAATATATAATCAACCCCAAACTAATAAAAAGTCAGCTAAATCGAATTAAATCGATAGTAAAATAAACATTTCAATTCATACATGGTCAAATCGGCTACAACGAAAATGATCACACATTGAATAGTTTCTAGATCCAGCTGCTCGAACATATAGCGAACATATAACCAAGTCTGGCTCAAACCAACAATGCCGCTGCGTCCCGACAAGGTGGCCCTACAATACAAGTATCCGTCACTGAAATAAACCTTGCGGTGGTCCAAGATTACTGACACCTTCTCAGGAACATACACACGATTCGTCTGAGGAACATACATTCCTCAGACGAATCGTAGATTTGAACACTTTGTATAATAGTGTCGCACCGTTGAACCTGACAGACTGCAACCACTTTGTAAGTCTGTCGATTACCGTCAAAGTCCCCTGCCACTATGCCTTTCGCGAGCACGGACGCCATGGATGATGGTGCCCTCATGGATGACGGTACTGGAAGCATTACCGACCTTCCAAACCGATCGTTTCTGGCAGAACTTCATCTCGACAAACAACAGGCCTGCGACTGATCCTGATCCGTGGTAATAAGCATGAAAACTTTTCGCCTAGAAAGCAAAGGGAAAAGTATGGCTTCCACGTCCTATTTTGGGACTTCGAGAGCCTGTCGAAGGAGGAGAGAAAGATGAAGCAGATATCGCAGGATCGCGGCCCCTTTTTGGGTCCTTTTTGGGATTTGGGATGATGTAAAGGGTATGGGATGTCAACCCATCAGTTTACCCATGTTTAGGCCTAATTTGTATGTATAAATAGATGATAAAGCAATGTAGTGGGTACGAATGGCTAAGTGCTAGATCTATGTGATTGAAGGATTGTAAGTGCTTTGTGCATACCGTGTGAGACTTGCAGAGCTATGTGCAAGGAATTGTAAGAAGGCTTGGTGCTGTACCTTAGCTCGAAGAAGGAGCATCTGGCAGAGAAGGCACAAATCTCTTGTCTTCTGCGGAGTAGGATTTTGATGCTATGTGCCTGTAAGAATCTTGACAAAGATAATTAAGAAGAAGAGTTGGTGGACATAGCCCCAGAGTGGGGGTGAACCACGTAAATACTATGTTTTTCTTCTTTGTACGAATTCTTGATGTGTTCTTGTCTTTACTTGCTACGTGTTTTGATATAGATAGATAGATCTGTTTATGCTTTGTGGTAATGATGTATATGGATGTTAGATATAACCTATGTGAATGTGCTTAGTGCTTGAATCTGCTAGATCTAATCTACCTCTCTATGGTAAGTTCTTAGATACATCAAATCTGAGTGAATGATGCAATTCTATGTTTTATCTGCGCAGTAGATAGTGGTTAAATATTGATGAACTGTCGGTGCTAAGTCCTCTATTAAGTATTACAATCGCAGAATTGTGTCCTAGGTAAGGTTGCACACACCTGAGTCCTACAACCACCCTTGCCTCTACCTTGGGTGAGACTTCATCTTCTTCGCAGGTGTTGCCAAAAGGGCCAGTAGTTAGGGTTTTATTGTTGCACTATTGTAGAGTTGAAACACGGGTCTGCCCCTATGCCAAGAGGGAACATCTGACCAAGCTCATCACCTTGTGGAATCCCAATGATGCTTCTGTAGAAGAAATATAGGACTTCGTGAATCTACATCAATTACTGGGCCCTAAGTAAAATCACAGTGAGGAACCAGTACCCAATTCCTCGAATCGATGATCTCCTTGACCAACTCAAGGGGGCCAAATACTTCAGTAAGATTGATCTTAATTTCATCTACCACCAGGTCCCAATAGAGAATACCGATGGATGGAAGACTGCCTTCAAGTCCAAATAAGGTCTTTTTGAATGGTTGGTGATGCCCTTTGGCTTGATGAATGCCCCAACAAATTTCATGACGATGATGGATGATATATTGTTCCCTTTCACCAATTATTTTGTGGAGGTGTATTTGTATGACATCCTCATATTCAACAAGAGTTGGGTAGAACACTTGAAACATATTCAATAGGTTCCCCACACTTTGCAATAGCACAAGCTATATATAAATTTCGAAAAATGCTCATTGAACATGAACCATGTCCAATACCTAGGCTACATTGTTGATGAGCATGGGGTGCACGTCATTCATGACTGACCAACACTGACCACACTCACTGAACTTTGAAGTTTCTTAGGCCTTTCTAATTTTTATTGTAGGTTTGTGTTGGGATTCTCCCATATTGCATGGAACCTTAGCCAAATGACTAGAGGTGGTGGTAAGAAAATTTTTGTCTGGGGCCTATAAAAAAAACGTTCGATGATTTGAAGCAGTTCTTGTGCTCATTCCTAGTGCTCTCATTACTCAACCTCCAAAAACCTTTTGAGATCAAGACAGATGCTTGAGACTATGTTGTGGGCATAGTTCTCAATCATCATGGACATATTGTGGCCTATAATAGTAATACAACATCAGATTCCATCCATAAGTAACCTAATTACGACAAAGAAATGTACTCCATTGTGAAAGCTTACCTCTAGTGGAGGCATTACATTCTCGGGAAGGAGAAAATTATACACATTGATCATAAGCCTCTGCAGTTCATGTGAACACAAGGAAAATTTCATAGTGACCACCATCAGAATTGGTCCACATACTTGCAAAAATTTAATCTCAACATCTAGTATAAGACAGGAATCACCAACCGTGATGTTTCTTTCCTCAGTCGACCTCCATTTGCAATGCTCACCATGATTTTCAACTCATGCAACCATGAGACCTCTTGATGGCCCCAACTCTACGAGAGCGATTCTGACTTTTCCACTATCTAGCATATGTTGGGTGCAAACACAACTGTCACTGATTTTCATCTTTAGGATGGGTTGTTGTGCCATCTTTTCCATCTCTACATCCCATCAAGCGAGTGAGAGAAGCATATTTTGGAAGCTCACTATAGTCGGGTGGCAGGAAAATTCGACGTAGAAACGATAATGGAAGTGCTGCAACAACATTTCTATTGGTTGAAACTTTGACAAGATGTCAACAAGTATATTAGGTCCTACACTACCTGTGCTATTTCCAAACTGACCATTAAGAAACAAGGCATGTACACTCCTCTGCCTACTCCTGAAAATCCATGGGAATCCATCACAGTGGAGGCCACTGCCAAGCTCTTCTTCGAATGAGTGTGGATAAAGTTTAGAATACCACAAAATATCGGCTTAGATCACGACAGTCAGTTCCTCATCACATTATGGTTGAGCCTCTGGTCATTGGTGGACACCAAGCTCACCAAATCCACTTTCTTACACCCCCAGACAGATGGCCAAACTGATGTCGTCAACATGATGATCGTGCATATCTTATGTATGTACAATTCTAAGCATCCATGCACATGTGATGAGATTATTATCTATATTTAGCATAGTTACACCAAATCCATACATATCTCAACCGAGCACAACCTTTTTCAGGTGGGGTTGGGATTTCAACCATTGGGTCCCATGTATGTTTCACTACCCTTTGGGTCTACCTAGGAAGAACCGTCCCATACTCAAACTAAAGTCGAAAAATCCACCTGTATCATTGAACGAATACAACACAACCACCAATAGGTTCAGGATATTTTACAAAATTCTAATGCCAAGTACAATTAGTTATGTGATCAACATTGGGTGCCACACAAGTTTCAGGTGGGAGATACGTTTTTGTTGCACTTCGAGAATGAACGCCTTATTGGACCCCATCAGAATATTCATCCACTCCACTATGGGCCTTACACCATCACCAAGGTTTTGGGTGCCAATTATTTTGAGCTCAACATTCCCCCCCTTCCTTGGCTTGCACCCAATGTTTAATGTGGACCTACTTCGACCATACATTCCACCATTATTGGAGACCTCAAAGGTGGCAGAACAATTGACACTGAAAAATATCAACCATGACTGCATGGAACAAGAATCCAATGATCATATCATGGACACACAAGTCAAGGGAACTCGCCAATTTGTTTTTAATCTTTATCGTGTTTTGAAAGTATGGCATCTCCTGCGCGAAGGCAAGTGGCTCACCCGTGGCCAAATTCATAAGAAATTTCCTCATCTGATGGGGGAAATCAAAGAAATGGAGTCCATTTCCTTTTAAGGGGGGAGGATTGATCCAGGTGGATATCGGTGGCCACCCACCTATTCCAACTATCTCACATACATCTTTCATCTTAGAAGTTTCAATTTTTATCTTTGTGGGTTTTTCCTATCTTATCGGGTCCTAAACTTCTCGGCTCATTTTGAGGCCCTAAACATCATTTTCTTGGCTCGCCACAATAATACCATAAACATAGTTAAAGTGTGATGGAAACCTGTGTATTCCTTGGATGGAACTTTCCAATGGGATATCGTGCACCTAAAACAAAAATCATACTTAAACGTTACGACCTCGAGAAGTTGATGTACCAACTTACCCTATCATGGCCCACATGAATTTAACGCTTCATCTCCTAGGGTTAGGTTTTTGGATGTCTAGGGTTTTCTCATTACTTATTAATTCTAAAAAATTCTTGGAGGCCTCATTTTTAATTTGGTAAGACAAATGCAATAGCCTCCACATCTCTTCTCTGAGATTAGCTACCATCATCCGAGCAAGATTGTTCATTCTACATTTTTACAATTTCAACATATATATTTATTGAATAGAAGTCAATTTTTACCATATCTATGTTATTTTTCATTGTATCTTTGTGATAATATTATAGATCTATACTTCATTTCGTTCCTCTCATAAATCTGGATCAAGCACCTTCTCTATTAATAGAATAATTATGCGATTAGATAAATAACCTTGCCATATCTAGGAAAATGTTTATGAAAACACTAGGGTTTCAAGGATGTGAGGATGACATGCTACACACAACAATTTGTTTGAGTGAAAAACTAAAAATAAATTCAATCACCCAAGATATAGATGAGAAGCTATGGTAATCTATGGTGCTAAAGGCCATGGAATAACTTGCTATGTGTTATATGTGTTATGATGTTGAAGGAGCTAAATTATAGAGAGAATCATAGTTTCACCAATAGAATTGAATGAGAAGTTGTGACCAATTATAGATCCTAGTGCTAAGGTTACTATTTATACAAATAGACCATACATAGTTAACTTTAAAAGGGAAACATCAATGTAGAGGTGGGCCATATCTATGATGGATTTTTCTTTTATATCGAAACTTCGTATAAATGTAATATCTTGGTTGAGATGGAACTCTCGGTGCTAAAGGAAGATGTATGGTTTTTTTTAAGGGGATATTGATAGAAAAAGATCAAATCTTAGCATCGAGGGTTACTTGAAATCATAAACATGTTGTAATACTTTCCACATAGAACCACATACAGACTTGTATGATGGAACACCGTTTTCAATAAAACAAATATTGCACTCTAGAGAATTGTGCATTTTTTTTGAAACACATGCAATTCCTTCAACCACTTTATTATTTTGTCATGCAAATTATACCTCTACCAACATATAGACATGCGTAATTCTATTAATTTTCTTATTTAACTATCATTTTATTTTAGGGTTAGAAATAGGTTTTAGTCTTTGATTTCCTGCAAAGTATAACCTTCAAATTTTTAAATTCCTTCAACCACTTCTTTATTTTGTCATGCAAATTACACCTCTACCAGCATATAGACATGTGTAAGTGTATTAATTTTCTTATTTAACCGTCATTTTATTTTAGGGTTAGAATTAGGTTTTAGTCTTTGATTTCCTACAAAGTATAACCTTCAAATTTTTAGTTTATGTACATTATTACCTAGTATTTAGCCAATGTAGTTGGTAGGAAGGGGAAAATCAAATTTTCGTGTTTCCTTTGCATGTGGATGACCTATTAATGTTTCACATGGGCTAGTGGGCTAGAAATTGCAATCAATCACATTTCCACCTTATTTTTTTTTTTGAAGACTAGAAGTAATCTTGTAGTCATAGTATTCTCTTCACCTCTCACTTTTGAGTGATCTTGGTGAAGTAGAGTGACTTCAAGATTAACTCACCTCTCTTGTAAATTCACAAAACATATATGGATTAATTAGGAATATTAAAGACCCCATATGTGTGTATATCTAATTTATTAATCTCTTTAAAAGTTTTTTCATCCATAATTTGAGAGTCTTTAGGATTGGAATACCGCCTATATGATAGTTCTAAAAGGACCACAATTGTCCACATATTTTTCTATAATCTAGTGATAGTTTCATTATTTCAACAATTTAATTTTTCAAGCTTGCAACAATACACTTACAACCTAATTAGGAAAAAGGTAAGGAACCCATGAAATCCACATGTCATATTGCTACTATTTTGTTCACAAATGTTGCAAACTTGTCACTCTCACATCACACATTACACTTAGACACTAATTTATTGGAATCTCTCCTCTCTAGAGTATACTCTTCACCCTACACCTAAAATTCACTTGGGAGAACGAAAAACGTTGAGGAGTTTTGAAAATTCCTTCATCACACCTATGATAAAAAAAAACTAGTTCAAAATCCCATTTCCAAGCCCTTAAAAGAAAACCTAAATCAACACACTAAAATCCTCCCTAAGGAGATCACAAAATACTCTTTTAGAGTTGGCTAGGATTTCAAGTATAGGAATCCACAATTCCCCATTATCACTACTCATTTAAAACATAGAAGTTGTCTCGGGGTACTTAAAATCATCCATTACAACTGTGACAAATAAATTGAAGGGAGATACTTGTGAAGGGAAAAGCATTAGTTCCAGTTGTTCCCGCAAGTCTACTTGGCCCACCCACCTCTTGATAGACTATGTCCCGTGACTACATTTTGAGGCTAAGACTCCCCCACTCACACTTGAAAAAGGTAGGCTAATAGTAAAAAGTTAGGATTTCCACAAAGGTGGTGTTTGTGGGATGAGTTCTCACTTAAACCATATTTTGTTGGCTATTGAGAATATTGTGAGTTACATTAGGACATGTCGCTAGTACCCCTCATTATAATTGATTATTTCATACCTTCATTCGTGATCATAAATGGATTCATCCCCATATTGTGTGAACTCTTCAAAGGTCCAATTACATTCAAGAGGGAGGATGCTAGGTATTTAGGACATGTTCTTTTTATTTTTTTCACCCTCCTGCAAAATATTTCATCCTATCAGAACATTATATATTTCCATACACTGAAATACTCATATTGTTGCATTCAATAACTCAATTGTTTCGGTTTTGTTTAAGTATTTTTCTCTGATTTGACCATTTAATTCATAAAAGAAAAAATAAGCATCTTCCAATTGAAACACATACACCCACTATAATTTTAGATCCATAGCGGTCCCTTTGGTACCCCGACATTATTGACACTTATAAGACCTTCCACTAGTGTTGGGAGTTTTTCTCGGTCTTTATTCTTCTCCATTTCAATATTTCTCTCCACATTCACCTTTCAACATAACATTGTGATAGAAGTGGACCCTAGCTCGAGTTAGAATAATTGTTTCTTGATGTCCTGATTGACACTCTCAAGCCTCTATGCACATGAGAAATGATACAACCGGGTCAAACTCAACCTTATATTTTTGTGTTAATCGGCCACCTAAATAATCGATTCAACTAGACCACTAGGCACTAGGAATGATCCTTCATACATCCTTTGTGATCATGAGTCTGGTCTAATTTAACCATCCACTAGACTCTTAAATCCTCCTTCTTTGTATAATTAGATATCATTTCTCTGTAACGTATGAGCACTTCGAATTGTGCACTCATCCTTTCTTTGAATGAGTCATGACTTAGGTCTCTCGTCTTAGCAACTCTCAATATTTGTTGTATTCCTTCTTTAAAATTCAAGTTGAGATCACTCGACCTTATTTCACACAAATTTTACTCTTCCTTGTAATCCATATACCCAATTCTAATTAGGGCTTGAATTATAGTCTCTATTTCATTTCCTCCACAATATATCATTACAATATATACACAAAACTTGGATATCCATTCACAGATTCATAAAATATTGAAACACATCAATAGAGAGAGGCACATAGATAGTGAAGGCATAAACAAAATATTTTATTAAACCAAACTTTGTATACGGATTCTCCTAAAGATACANCTCCACAATATATCATTACAATATATACACAAAACTTGGATATCCATTCACAGATTCATAAAATATTGAAACACATCAATAGAGAGAGGCACATAGATAGTGAAGGCATAAACAAAATATTTTATTAAACCAAACTTTGTATATGGATTCTCCTAAAGATACAATATATCTCCTACCTCTTTTTCATCTATATCTACATTTTCTTTTCCTGAATACATAGTATTGAGCACTTTTCTTCCCTAGCCACATGTCCAATTTATGCCCGAAGGATTACATAAATACTTGGAAGGTAAAAACCTCCATATCTAACAAATCCCTAACAACAACTTTTAACTCTATCAACTTTGTTTACTCCCTCTCTCTTCTCGATTACATACATATGAAGATAAATAGGATCAAATCCTCCTTACCTAAGAAAAATCCACACCACCCAACTAATTGCTTGAATAGGCAATTTACATGGTAATTAGGAAAACAAACCCTATCCTTCTAGAATTATAAAAACTTAGGGAAAATACAATAATTTCATTAAGGGAACCCACTCCCTTTGGTAAATACAAAGAAACCTTTATATGTTTGATCTACAAGGTTGATTTTGAGGGAATATGCTCCTGCATTAGACCCTTATGGTACAAAAATTTTCATGGTGTCCTATTCATGGTCTGTTTTTTACTGAATTCTACCTCAATCCCATACATTATCCTGATGTTGTCCACTAGCTTTGTTTCTTGTTGTTTCATTACTATCTTAAATCTTATGGTGTTGGATTTACTTCACACACACCTAGGATTTATTTTTCCTAAGTTTTTTCCTATGTTTATTAGTCTTATTCAATCTAATCCTTGAAATTTTTTTGTGTATCCTTCAGTACCCACTGCAAAACATAGACCATTTCCTTTTAAGTGGGGAGGATTGATCCAGGTGGGTATCGATGGCCACCCACCTATTCCAACTATCTCACATACATCTTTCATCTTAGAAGTTTCAGTTTTTATCTTGGCGGGTTTTTCCTATCTTTTCAGGTCCTAAACTTCTCGGGTCGTTTTGAGGCCCTAAACATCATTTTCTTGGCTCGCCACAATAATACCATAAACATAGTTAAAGTGTGATGGAAACATGTGTATTCCTTGGATGGAACTTTCCAATGGGATATCGTGCACCTAAAACAAAAATCATACTTAAACGTTACGACCCCGAGAAGTTGATGTACCAACTTACACTATCATGGCCCACATGACTTTTAACGCTTCATCTCCTAGGGTTAGGTTTTTGGATGTCTAGGGTTTTCTCATTACTTATTAATGCTAAAAAATTCTTGGAGGCCTCATTTTAATTTGGTAAGACAAATGCAATAGCCTCCACATCTCTTCTCTGAGATTAGCTACCATCATTCGAGCAAGATTGTTCATTCTACATTTTTACAATTTCAACATATTTATTTATTGAATAGAAGTCAATTTTTACCATATCTATGTTATTTTTCATTGTATCTTTGTGATAATATTATATACCTATACTTCATTTCGTTCCTCTCATAAATTTGGATAAAACACCTTATCTATTGCTAGAATAATTTTGCGATTAGATAAACAACCTTGCCATATCTAAGAAAATATTTATGAAAATGCTAGGGTTTCAAGGATGTGAGGATAACATGCTACACACAACAATTTGTTTGAGAGGAAAACTAAAAATAAATTCAATCACCTAAGATATAGATGAGAAGCTATGGTAATCTATGGTACTAAAGGCCATGCAATAACTTGCTATGTGTTATATGTGTTATGATGTTGAAGGAGCTAAATTATAGAGAGAATCATAGTTTCACCAATAGAATTGAATGAGAAGTTCTGAGCAATTATAGATCCTAGTGATAAGGTTACTATTTATACAAATAGACCATACATAGTTAACTTTAAAATGGAAACATCAATGTAGAGGTGGGCCATATCTATGATGGATGTTTCTTTTATATCGAAACTTCGTATAAATCTAATATCTTGGTTGAGATGGACCTCTCGGTGCTGGAGGAAGATGTATGGTTTTTTTTAAGGGGATATTGATAGAATAATATCGAATCTTAGCATCAAGGGTTACTTGAAATCATAAACATGTTGTAATATTTTCCACGTAGAACCACATAGAGACTTGTATGATGGAACACCATTTTCAATAAAACAAATATTGCATTCTAGAGAATTGTGCATTTTTTTTGAAACACATGCAATTCCTTCAACCACTTTATTATTTTGTCATGCAAATTACACCTCTGCCAACATATAGACATGCGTAAGTCTATTAATTTTCTTATTTAACCATCATTTTATTTTAGGGTTAGAATTAGGTTTTAGTCTTTGATTTCCTGCAAAGTATAACCTTCAAATTTTTAAATTCCTTCAACCACTTCATTATTTTGTCATGCAAATTACACCTCTGCTAGCATATAGACATGCGTAAGTGCATCAATTTTCTTATTTAACCCATTTTATTTTAGGGTTTGAATTAGGTTTTAGTCTTTGATTTCCTACAAAGTATAACCTTCAATTTTTTAGTTTATGTACATTATTACCTAGTAATTAGCCAATGTAGCTGGTAGGAGGGTGAAATTTTTTTTTTCGTGTTTCCTTTCCATGTGGATGACCTATTAATGTTTCACATGGGCTAGTGGACTAGAAATTGTAATCAATCACATTTCCACCTTATTATTTTGTTTCAAGACTAGAAGTAATCTTGTAGTCAGAGTATTCTCTTCACCTCTCACTTTTGAGTGATCTTGGTGAAGTAGAGTGACTTCAAGATTAATTCACCTCTCTTGTAATTTCACAAAACATATACGGATTATTTAGGAATATTAAAGACCCCATATGTGTGCATATCAAATTTATTAATCTCTTTAAGAGTTTTTTCATCCATAATTTGAGAGTCTTTAGGATTGGAATACCGCCTATATGATAGTTCTAAAAGGACCACAATTGTCCACATATTTTTCTATAATCTAGTGATAGTTTCATTATTTCAACAATTTAATTTTGCAAGCTTGCAACAATACACTTACAACTTAATTAGGAAAAAGGTAAGGAACCCATGAAATCCACATGCCATATTTCTACTATTTTGTTCACAAATTTTGCAAAGTTGTCACTGTCACATCACACATTACACTTAGACACTGAGGAATTGGAATCTCTCCTCTCTAGAGTGTTCTCTTCACCCCACACCTAAAATTCATTTGGGAGAACGAAAAATGTTGAGGAGTTTTGAAAATTCCTTCATCACATCTATGATAAAAAAAAACGAGTTCAAGACCCCATTTCCAAGCCCTTAAAAGAAAACCTAAATCAACACACTAAAATCATCCCTAAGGAGATCAAAAAATACTCTCCAGAGTTGGCCAGGATTTCAAGTATAGGAATCCACAAAATTCCCCATTATCACTACTCATTTAAAACACAGAAGTTGTCTCAAGGTACTTAAAATCATCCATTACAACTGTGACAAATAAAATGAAGGGAGATACTTGTGAAGGGAAAAGCATTAGTTCCAGTTGTTCCCTCAAGTCTGCTTGGGCCACCCACCTTTTGATAGACTATGTCCCATGACTACATTTTGAGGCTAAGACTCCCCCACTCACACTTGAAAAAGGTAGGCTAATAGTAAAAAGTTAGGATTTCCACAAAGGTGGTGTTTGTGGGATGCATTCTCACTTAAACCATATTTTGTTGGCTATTGAGAATATTGTGAGTTACATTAGGACATGTCGCTAGTACCCCTCATTATAATTGATTATTTCATACCTTCAGTCGTGATCATAAATGGATTCATCCCCATATTGTGTGAACTCTTTGAAGGTCCAATTACATTCAAGAGGGAGGATGCTAGGTATTTAGGACATGTTCTTTTTATTTTTTTCACCCTCCTACAAAATAATTCATCCTATCAAAACATTATATATTTCCATACACTGAAATACTCATATTGTTGCATTCAATAACTCAATTTTTTCGGTTTAGTTTAAGTATTTTTCTCTCATTCGACCATTTAATTCAGAAAAGAAAAAATAAGCATCTTCCAATTGAAACACATACACCCACTATAATTTTAGATCCATAGCGGTCCCTTTGGTACCCCGACATTATTGACACTTATAAGGCCTTCCACTAGTGTTGGGAGTTTTTCTCGGTCTTTATTCTTCTCCATTTCAATATTTCTCTCCACATTCACCTTTCAATGTAACATTGTGATAGAAGTGGACCCTTGCTCGAGTTAGAATATTTGTTTCTTGACGTCTTGATTGACACTCTTGAGCCTCTATGCACATGAGAAATGATACAACCGGGTCGAACTCAACCTTATATTTTTGTGTTAATCAGCCAACTAAACAATCGATTCACCTAGACCACTAGGCACGGAGAATGATCCTTCATACATCCTTTGTGATCATGAGTCTAGTCTAATTTAACCATCCACTAGAGACTTAAATCCTCCTTCTTTGTATAATTAGATATAATTTTTCTGTAACGTATGAGGACTTCCAACTGTGCACTAATCCTTTCTTTGCATGAGTCACGACTTAGGTCTCTCGTCTTAGAAACTCTCAATATTTGTTGTATTCCTTCTTTAAAATTCAAGTTGAGATCACTTGACCTTATTTCACACAAAGTTTACTCTTCTTTGTAATCCATATACCCAATTCTGATTAGGGATTGAATTATAGGCTCTATTTCATTTCCTCCACAATATATCATTACAATATATACACAAAACTTGGATATCCATTCACAGATTCATAAAATATTGAAACACATCAACAGAGAGAGGCACATAGATAGTGAAGGCATAAACAAAATATTTTATTAAACCAAACTTTGTATATGGATTCTCCTAAAGATACAATATATCTCCTACCTCTTTTTCATCTATATCTACATTTTCTTATCTTGAATACATACTATTGAGCACTTTTCTTCCCTAGCCACATGTCCAATTTATGCCCGAAGGATTACATAAATACTTGGAAGGTAAAAACCTCCATATCTAACAAATCCCTAACAATAAATTTTAACTCTATCAACTTTGTTGACTCCCTCTCTCTTCTTGATTACATACATATGAAGATAAATAGGATCAAATATTCGATACCTAAGAAAAATCCACACCACCCAACTAATTGCTTGAATAGGCAATTCACATGGTAATTAGGAAAACAACCCCTATCCTTCTAGAATTATAAAAACTTAAGGAAAATACAATAATTTCATTAAGGGAACCCGCTCCCTTTGGTAAATACAAAGACACCTTTATAGGTTTGATCAACAAGGTTGATTTTGAGGGAATATGCTCCTGCATTAGATCCTAATGGTACAAAATTTTTCATGGTGTCCTAGTCATGGTCTATATTTGACTGAAGTCTACCTTGATCCCATACATTATCCTGATGTTGTCCACTAGATTTCTTTCTTGTTGTTTCGTTACTATCTTAAATCTTCTAGGTGTTGGATTTACTTCACACACACTTAGGATTTCTTTTTGCTAAGGTTTTTCTTATGTTTATTAGTCTTATTCAATCTCCTATATTTTAGGAAGAATATTCCTCTATGGAGAATATTCTCTTCAGTTTTCAATTCAATTTGATTAGTTGACTGGAGTCTAGATGCTACATTGGTTTTGTCACCATGCAACATTGGGATCATCACCAATTAAAGTGAATTATCCTTGGGAATATCACCATAATAGCGCATTACCCATGATTCCTTGATATCCTCCTCACTTCACTATGTTTCACTGAAGACTTATAGACTAGTTAACTTAGCTAGGTGGCAGTTCACTCTAGTAACTACCCGAGAGACTAGAATAACTGGAAGTTTACTCCTGTAATTGCTAGTGTGTGTCCAGATCACTCTAGACCACCACTATGGTGCATTGGCTTCTCGTCTAGTGCGCATTGGTTCATTTATACATAGTAATTCATGTGTAAATTATCAATTATTCATTTGGTTAATGATAATTCTTCCATTCTTTCTCTCTTGCTTTTTTTTTTTTCTCAATTTATCTTTGCAAATGTGTGTGTTATTTTCTAGCTAGATATATTATGTGCAGGTTCAACAAATTTAACTGCAGTAAACATGAAAAATTTTAGGTGTATATTATGTAGTATATAACCTCTGAAATTACATATCGAGTTCAAAAAACAAAAAGACCACTTTCTTCACCATTGCACCATTGAAAGTTTAACTCATAGCTAATCTTTGAAAAAAAATTGTGTGTCCTTCAGTACCCACTGCAAAACATATACCATCCTCATCTAGGAATAGTCCTTTTTTTGATAGCTAATCAACTTCCTTGTTATAGTCTCTATAGATGAGTTGAGCTTTGAATTGTAGAAAACTCCCTCCCAACACTCGAATTTTCGTCATCCAAGGATGAAGAGAGACCACATGTAGATTGTTTTCATTATTAAAGCAATCTATAATAATAATTTAATCACCTATGAGTTGTAACCTTGTTACCTTTTTACAGCAAGAAAAAAATAAGATAGACCAGAAGGGTAGGAGTACACCCCTAGTATTAGTACCAATACCATAATTCATCTTGAGTTTGAAAGTACCCAACAATGGACATTTTAAAATAGCTCCAACCCCACATTTAGAACCCCTGTCTTGTGAGGCACCATCAAAGAAATCCACTACCAGATCCCAGTCAAGTATAGGAGGCCTATCAATCATACTAACCTTAGTAGATTATGAAATTTTTGTTTCTCCCAAGTCCTATAGTATACTATTAGAAACTATGACCCTATTAGGATGGCGATCTTCAAAAATAACCAGATTCCTATGCTTCCAAACCTCTGAGAAAATAAAACAAGGGATTTCTTTCCAATTTTCCTTCCTCCTTATCTAGTTTTGTAAGCAATCTACAATATGTCCTCCTTCCCAAGTACTCTCATGTTTTAAATCCTTTTGAATTGTAAGCCAAATGTCTTTTGTAAAACTACAATCCACAAAAATTATGACTCATTGTTTCCTCGTTGTTCCCACATAAAACACATCTACTAGGCCCCAAAATTCCTCTTTTGACCAAATTCTCCCAAGTAAGAATTTTTTGTTCAAGCATTAACCAAATAAAGAGTTTGAATTTTAAAGGTAACTACCATTTCTAGAAAGATGGTTCTTCCACCACATTCTCCAACAATTAGACTTCATAGGCTTGTTTTGCATTTACCTGGCCTCCTTTAGTGTCCCACTATGACAATAAGATATATTTTTCATTTCTTAACTCATATCATGAACCAACTAATCCCTTAACATAGTTATTCCATTCCTCCATTCCTCCTTTTGTTCTCCTTGCAATCCTAAAATATCATCCTTTTTCCAACTTGTATGACTTGCATCCTCCAAATCAAAAGTCCCAACTTCAACAATGAATTCTATACCTTGTGCCTTTAGTTCAAAAATAAGATTCCTTGACAATTTAAAATAAGTGTGAGACCTGACCATTGGATCAGTTCCAATTCTAATATCCCTCCCATTTCTAGATTTCCATACCATTTAATCAGTTATAATGGTTATGGAAGAGGTGAGTGCTCTCCAAATTTTTGAAATACCAGTCCATAATTTTTGAAACTTACTCTGACATATCCATAATATGTAGAGGACATAATCAAAATATGATACATACCTAAATGGTGATTTTTCAATTTAGAAATCAAACATGCAACAAAAAGTTTGAGGTGGTGCTCAAAATCATGCCTCATACATCACGAATAAAAATGTTGTTGTAAATTTGCAACTATATTTGATGTGACAAAATGCCCAAACAACTTGAAGAAATAAGATTACCAAATCAACAAATACCTAGGTTCACTTCCAAGTGAGAACTTCATATCACATCAATACAAAATATCTTTATTCATATGAAAATCAATCAAATTAATAATAAGTCTTGTGTATGTAGTGTGGCATCCTTATTGAATGGTTTCATAAACTTTCAAAAAATTTATGTGTGTATTGTAGAACTCTTGCTAGTAGTATATATCACACCTTTTTGTGCTAAGAACCACTACTAATGCTATTGGTGGTCGACTCTAATAGTAGACTACATTTTTATCTCTTCAATGTAAATGTTTGATAACCAATAGGAATTTCTATAACAAATTCCATTTCATATGTAGTATGTAGTCAAGTTTTCTCTAGGTTTATAGTGGCTTATGGTTAGATTGAATTACAATTTATTTTCACTATACATAGTGTTTTCAATAGTGAACTACTTAAGCAATGGAACACATCTCTCTATTATAACTTCAAAAGTTGTGGATTGCGTCATTAAATGTCTCTAAGTAAAACACAATGGAATAAGATTGTTGTGTCAAAAAAATACCTATCCCATAGTCATATGCATCATCTTCTATATCAAAAGGATGAGAAACATATAGTAATGTAAGAATAGGTGGAGTGCATAGCTTCAACATCTTCACTTCCTCAAAAACATGTTGTTGCACCTTGGCGTAGATGATCAAACCTGGTTTCCTCAAATTCCCAAGTGTGAGAATCTTGGAATAAATAATCTATAGAAATTAATCAGTCCCCCAAAAATCTATAGAAATACAGAATCTAGACGTAGGAAACTTGAAACAATCATGATCACAAATTGCATTTTGCTTGAAGTTGAACAATATACATTTACTGTTCAAATGGCTTTCACATCATGCCTTGGTTCAAATGAATACATCCCATGAGTTCCAAGCAAAATATCCAAAAACACTGCTCGGATAGCTCGGAAGCCAACTCCATGAGTTTTCAGTTAAACTGTAAACAACCATTTTCATACTTGTACTGCCTCTGAAACACACACAAACCCCTCTTGAGGCCAAATCCTCCATACATCCTCGCGAATCAAAGTAGGCATCCTTGCAATTTCCAACCACGATATGTAGATCTGGGAGTCCACCTTCACCTTCAGAAGCTCCCAGATATGTACCTCGTTTTGTCTCGTCTCGTCTTCCAGGAAACCAGGAAACCAGCTGATCGAACATATTTCCATTAACCAAGTCTGGAAATGGAGTAAAGAGGGAACTGTCGTTTTGCAGGCTGAAACCAACAATGTCGTTGCGTCCCGACAAGGTGGTCCGCTGAACTGCAACCACTTTGTAAGTCTGTCGATTAACGTCACACTCCCCTACCACTATGCCTTTCGCGAGCACGACCGCCATGGATGACGGTACCGACCTTGCTGTGAGAGGATTGTAGACGATTAGGTCATTCCAAACCGATCGTTTCTGGCAGAACTGCATCTCGACAAACAACAGGCCTGTAATAAGCATGAGAAAACTTTTCGTCTAGAAAGCAAAGGGAAAAGTTGTTAAATATATTGTACCCTCAACAGTATGACCGTACATTGCCAGCTATACTGGGCAGTTGTACTTTCTAATTCCATCTTGCTTGAGCATATATAAGCTCAACTATTTCCTATTGTTTGTATCTCTTCAGTTTTGTTCTGTACTTCTTCATACATTTGAATATACTATTCTTTTCTCTTTGCATCTCTCTTTGCTTCACAATTTATCATGGTATCAGAGCTTCAGCAGTAAGCCTCTTCACACAGTTGGGAGAGCAACACGATCCTCACAG